>JAOXNX010000033.1:33278551-33293974 GCA_028566075.1 Solidago caesia
GAATTAATTATAAAAAAAATGATAACATCATCATTTTCAACATCTTTTTATCTACATTTGTCAATATTTGATATTATAAAACAATAACATGTCATTAATTATATATGTTCACCCGCGTATTACGCGGGATAATAATCTAGTATATAATATAACAAATATTTGATTAGTATAAGGAAGCTACAAATTATGATATAATCTAAAAGGGACACGTGTCAATTAAATAAGTATACGGAAGCTACAAATTAGGATAGAAGCTGACACGTGTCAACTAAATATTACGCCACGTGTCGATCAAAGGATGCTGTAATCCTGTTTTAGTTTATTGGTAGATATATATTGAGACATTTTATATTCTTGGCCAATTTAGAAATTTTTAGTATTTTATTTTTCATAAATAAATATAAGTAGAACCAGATAGTATTTAAGCAATGAACATTTTTTATTTTTGAGTAAAAGGCTTTACACATGATAAATAAACATTTTTTATTTGAATCATAAATGTTTCAAACAAGAAAATTATATGGCTGCCGTTTATAAAAGTTACTTTGTCTTTGATAGTTTTACAATATTAGGAAATACATAGCTGCCACACTTAAATTCTCGAAGTGGACCCCATTGTTTAGTGCAACGAATCATGATATATAATCGTACACTTTAAGTCATACTTCTAAAAGTTACACCATTTACCTAAAATATAACTTCAAAATCCTTATATAAGGAGACCTAAACAACACTTATCTTCACAAATTTCTTTCTAACCATTCTTATCTCTTTCGCAAAGAATGACATCTAAGCATCAAATTTCAACTCTTTTCCTTACAATCTTCTTTGTGCTTATTTTACAATGTTCTGCTTCATCTAGAAAAAACATGCGCTCTCGTCGTCCTTGTAAAGAAATGGTGTTCTACTTTCATGACATTATTTACAATGGCAAGAACGCGAAGAACGCAACTGCAGCCATTGTAGGTGCACCAGCTTGGGGCAATCACACAATTTTGGCAAATCAAAACCATTTTGGGAACATAGTTGTGTTCGATGATCCCATAACGCTAGATAACAACTTGCACTCTCCACCTGTTGGACGAGCCCAAGGATTCTATATCTATGACCAAAAAGATATCTTTACAGCATGGTTTGGATTCTCGTTTGTCTTTAATTCAACTGCCCATAAAGGTAGCATTAACTTTGCTGGGGCTGATCCTTTGATGAACAAGACAAGAGACATTTCCGTAATTGGTGGAACCGGTGATTTCTTCATGACCAGAGGCGTGGCTACCATCATGACAGACTCGTTTGAGGGGGAGGTTTACTTTAGGCTTCGCGTTGACATTAAGTTCTATGAGTGTTGGTGATCAAGAACCTCTCTCTCAAGGTTTTGTCAATGCCGCTCTTTCTCATGTTTGTTTTCTACGTACGACATTTTATGTTTTTTTTTTCTCTAAGAAGGCATAAACAATGCCATGCTTTCAAACTTATCAAATCTTGTTACAATTTATTTTATTAAGGAATATTTTTTCGCTTTGTGTTTCCTTTTATGAGTAACTAAACTTTGTTGTTTCTCTTTTAGTATGTTTTTTTTTAACCGAACTTGAGCACTAAACTTTGTTTATTAACTAAAGTTTATGGTGCTATTAAAGATTGACCTTGTTGAAATTGTTTATTTGTGAACTTGTTGAAATTGTTTTGGTTGGTTAAATTGACCTTCAAAGCAATCACCTCCTTATCGGGGCCTCAAAGGAAATCTATCTCAACTATAATTTAATGGGAAAAAAAAAATTCTATTATAGCTCAATTTACAAATATATAAGATGAGAAAATGAAAATGATTCATGCTAAGTATTTTAATAAAAAAAAACTACATTTGCCTGGAGTTTATTATATGTACACATTGAATCCCTTAAATATGAGGACAGTGCTAGGTGTTGTTGCAGCACCGATGATTTCCCTATATAAGATATACCATGAAGCTTGATTTATTTATTTTAGAAAGAAATATTATGACACCGATTGAAATCCGCCAACAACCATTTTACAGACAAATACCGTTGGGTTGCAACCTCCCGAAGTTGATCTACTCATTTTGTGAATATATTAATAAACAGCTTTATTTTTTCTAAAAGTAGAAAGCCTCAAGGATTGGTCACAAACCAAGCTATATGATGTTAGCTTAATGATTCCAAAACATTGAAAGTTGATTGCCCACGACTAATTATTAAGTAAGTGAAAAGATTAATTATTGTTCAAGACTCGCTAATGGATGTGCTTCAACAACTTGAGGAAAAAATTGCAACTCTTCATATGGAATATGATAAAAACTAATTAAATGTATAACTAATGTTTTCAATATGTGGAAAAGCTAGGCACCATATTCGGAAATTTTGAAGACTTAGAAGAGTTTAGATATTTTTCAAAGTAACGATATAACCTCATAATAATTATAATATTTTGGACCATTTCTCGATTTGTGCGTGTCATCAATATCCTAACAACAAAATCATTACACATGTCAAAATCAGGTAATGAGATAATGAATGAGAATAAATAGATTACATGTGTCATACTGTCATTAGGGTGTAGGGAATAATCCTTGCATTTTTTTTCATCTTTCATACTTTCTTTCTTCCACATCATCAACCTTTCATCCATCCCAAATTACAAAGAATCTATCTTTCATCCACCCCTCAAATATTTTTTACTTTTTTTTCTTTTAAAATTCAAATATTCCATTCATTAATTTACAAAATACTAAATAAAACTTAAATGTAAAAAAAAACTAAAACAATAAGTAGAAACATACAACTAAAATTATAAAAACCATACACTTGTATATATGTGGATGTGTGTTGTATATGTATATTGGGTGTGTGTTGTTTATATGCAAAAGGTACTTTTTTTTTTAAATAGTCAAAGTAGCAGTTTGGCAGGGAAGGAAAAGGAGCAACGGTTGTATTTTGTTAGGGGTGTGACGCGGTGAAACTCTCCCCCATTTTCCCATCTTTCATCTGGCTTGCAACTAAGGGGGCTGTGTTCCCACTGGGCCCGAAGCAAGCTCCCTCTTTCCCCGTGATTACTCCCTATAGCCTTAGGTTGTAGCTTTTGGAAAATTATTTTTATTATTTCCTTTTTTAACTTCCTTCAAGTCTCTCTTCTCATTAGCATATTTATGAGTGTGACTAAATGCATACATATGGTTCAACAAATACGAGATTCCCTTAATGCGGATTTGTAGACAATTATATCTCATGAGCTTGGTTGATAGTTTTGGTACGTAGGTGGTTTTGGCTATGGTTTAGCTGAAGATTTTGGCTACTTTAGCTTAATTTATGATCAAAATAGGTACAACGATCTTATGATCATGATAAGAATAAAATAGGCTGACTTTCGGAAAATAAAAATAGGAAATTTATGTAAACTACATTGTTTACTTGTTTAAGTTATCGATTAATATATCTATAAGAAATTAATTAATTAATAGATGAAAAACGTTAACGAAAGTAATTCTAGAATGGTATAATCGAGCTACGATGACTAATATTGTAAGATTAAAATGAAGTTATATGCATTAATGAATTTAAAAATAAAGCAAGCGTAGAAAATGTTGAAATTACGAAGAAAATGGCGGACCCATGACTAAATTTTATTAGGTGCACAATTATTTTATCGGGTAAGAAATAATGTAATGGACTAGGTAAATAATATTTGTACACAAAGTATTTGGACCCGGTATATTTAAATAAAATCACTGTTCAAACTTTTTTTTTAATAAATAAAATCAGAATATTTTATGATATTTTACTCATACGAAACAATCCTATGATTCACGGATACATCAAATGGTGCAAAATATCTTGAATATGAAGATTGAAGAAAGTTATGGATTGTCATTGTCAAAGACCGGAGAATGGTTATGGGAGTGTAGAGAAGATAACTTGGCTTGTGAAATCAATGGAAGTGTGGGGCAGTTGCTTAAATGTGAAGTTATTAAAAAGGCAAAGTGACCAAGAAGAAATCGAATGAAACTTGAGATTGATATTAACCATATGCCTAGATGAAGCTATAACTAACTAACTACACAAGGCGGTAAGGCGTGAACTTACATCTAAAGATCATTCATGACATGGTTGCCTATTGTGTTCAAATTTCAAAGTTCAAAGAAGAGCAATTAGGCTGAATGTATATATGATTAGAATAAACTTGTGCAATGTATGGGCCGCTAGTTAGACCATCTTTAACGCAAGAAATGTTACCGACGTTTTCAATCAAAAACGCCGACCTTCAGCGTATTTGGGTTAATGGGATCGGCATTTTCTTCGATGTATTTGTTCAAAGTTTTGGCCAACACGCTGGTTGCTTGGGCGTATTGATTTGATTTGTATTATTTTATTATATTTCCCTTGTAATCCGATGGCAATAGAAAAAAAAAAAAAAAAAGCTTTGTTGTGTGTACTTGTTTCTGCTAGCAATTCAACGAAGAAGAAAATAAACTATGATTTTCATTTTTCGTCCTTTTAACTAGTTTTCACTTTATACCCTTAAAGTTTGCTCCTTTTTTTTATACAAATTAGTTATAAATTTTAACTGTATGTTTTAAGTTTAATTTAATATAATGTATTTTAATTAGTTTTTTTAATTTAATTTTATGTTTTAATTTTTAACTTATATAATATATTTGTTAATTTAATATAATATGATTTTTAATATTAATATACATAATGACGTGTCATTAATAAACTGAGATTTCAATGTGGAGATTAATGATAAAAGTAATTCAGTGTGGTAAGTCAGTGTATTGTTGACATGACATCAATACACCGAGTTTCAGTGTGGTAGGTTAAAGATGGTCTTAGATTTTGGTGTGGTCTTACTTTCCCTTTTTGCTTGTGGTGAATCCAAATGTCCTTGACGACGAATTTTATTTTATTTTTTTTTTACGGCAGAATAATAACATATATTAAAAATAACAAGCTTGCAAGACGCTAGATATTTAAATTATTTTTTTTATTTTACCTAAAACATTATTATGATAATATTTTTTTTTCATGATAACTTACTATGAGAAAAGTTATAATTCTGAAATTAATTATCTTTTAGACAAAAATACATCGTTTAAGAAAAACATTAAATACTATATTAATTATTGCTTTATTTTTTTCATAAAAATCTTTAACCAAGTTTTTTAATTTATTTTTTCAAGTTAAATACAATTAAATTCAATATCTCTACCACTAAATTTTAATTGATGAGTTGTAATCTAATTAAACCATCAATTTTAATTTTAATTGTAATTAAATCCTTTCTTTTTACATTTTACACCCTTTATTTAGTTAAAGCTTACTTATAACTTTTTCTTAAATTGTTTTTAGTCTTTCAAATTTACACATTCAAACTTGTGTTTTGCTTTTAGTCCTCAAATTTAGTTTCAATTGTTTTTTTGTTTAACATTTTCTACTTTGTAAAACTTTTATATGGTTTTTCTAACTTGTGTACAATTATAATCTTCAATTGATGGTTTGACATATAATTAAATTATCAGTTTTAACTTTAATTGCAGTTAAATCCTCTCTTCTTTAATTTTAGGCCCCACACTTATTGTTTTTTTGTTTTTTGAATTTAAGTTTTTTTATTCTTCAAATTTCCCTTAAATTATGTTTTGTTTAACCTTTTCTATTTTTTAATTTTTTTTAATGGTTTTTCTAATTTATACACACTAGACACATCTTTAAGAACAATACCAAAGGCTTTCAATGACATCATGAAAATTACTTGTTATCTATTTCTAATGATGTCATAATTTATTTTCATATTTTCAAAATTACCTTATGGGTATCCCTGTGTTAACACTGGTCCATAATCTAGTAAGGATAATATATAAAAAGTAGTCAATATATCAATATACATGTCAATAATTTTGGTACAGTAAAAAACGAAAAATAGAAATATAGACAATAATTAGAGCCCCACATGCAACAAGTGGCGTACCCACACGAGGATCAGGGTATTGTCACGCCTATTTTTTTTTAAACTTCATTTGACTATTATAAGTAAATATGCATTCAATTAATACATACCTATCTGACCACATCGAATATCAATTTATTACAAAACGACAGGAATTTCGGCATGAACTTATCGTAAAGTCAACAACCAATGCTCATTATCTGAGCATCAAATACCTGCTAATTTCTAATGAAAACAACATGCTTATAAACATCAAACATATTTGACACGACTCAGTTTATCGACCGCATTGCCAACTTAAAAAAATTGACACATTAAATTCGTAAAATGTGGCTAGTAATGTACAAGCATAATGTACTCGGCTGTAATTTAAAGATAACACTTGTATAAACCTTCAGAAAGTGTTCATCCACGGCTATGACTTCACAAAGCTCGTCGTAACCAATTGCCCATCAATAGACGCCTAATATGTATTGCACCTACAACATTATAATTAAAGGAGTAAACATATTGCTTAGTGAATATATAAAAAGTAAAAACATGAATGTTTTGCATCATATAAACTGGCATATTTAGTTTGACCGGAAACTCGCTTTTCCTTTTAGTGTTTCTTCTTCTTTCTTTCTGTTCGCCATTTCTTCTTTTGGCCGACTTCCTCATGACCGCCTTACTTTTTCCTAAAATCTAAAATGAATTTTACTTTTTCCTAAAATCTAAAATGAATTTGTGTTTTGAAATTGAAAACCATGTCTTACATTATAATTAATTAAAAGTATATCCATAAGCTTATCAGTGATCCATCTAATATTCACCCTATAATAATAATAATACTATAAAATTTGAGGTGTTACAAGTATACACTTACACACCCTATAGGGGGAAAAAAATAAAGTTAAAATTCTAATTTTTTGATAATTTTTTATAAAGTTACTAAAGATGTATATCCTAAAAAATATTGGTGCATATACTAACATTTTATAAGGTATGTAAGTATATTATATTATTTACTACTTGTTTATTTGGTATACTTATATAGTTTTTGACTAAGGTGTTTATCAAACTAACAAACTGTAACAAACATCTGAGCAAAAAAACTTTATATTTGTCTGGTTTCTATAAAAAAATTTTTTTGCATACCTGTTATAAAATTCTGGATCCGTCACTACATGCAACCCAAGTTAAGATGAACTAGAGGAATCTCCGCAAAATGCGGAGACCCCGAATATGTCATGAAAGAACCTAATATGGTGGCGGCGTAGATGGAGGATAGTGGTGGTGATGGCACAGATGGTTGGACCAACCGGATATGAAAACCAATCTTTTTTTAAAATAATTAAACATAATAACAGAATTGGAAAGATATATTTTGACTCCCTAATAAAATAAACTACCCCTCATTTACAACTTTCTATCTTTAAAATACTCAAATTACCCCTCAATATCAAAAGCTTTCTTTTTATAACTAACTCATATACCTAAAATACCCTTAATGAAATAATTTACAAAATCTATCCCTCGACTCCTAAAATAATTACACTACCAACTTTTACATCAATAACCTACACCACTCGTCGCCACAACCTCCACCACCCGTCGCCACCGCCAATCTCCGCCGCCATCGCCACCGCCGTCAATACCGTCACTGCCAGTCGTCGCCGTCACCTCCCGTCATCGCCGCCACCACCATCAGCAGTCGTCGTCGCCCCCACCACACCACCGCCGCCATCGCTTTGCGTGGGTTCCCCTCTAGTATATATTAAATAGGCAAAATAATAGCACATGTGGTTTCTTGTTTAGTGATAAAGGATGTCCATTTATGATTGAAGAGGTACTAGATTCAATTCTAAGTCTAAGTATAGATATAAACAAAGATTTTCCCATGATGGTTATTGTATATGCGTAACAAATTAAATTTATATCTATATTTATCTACCAATATAATAAAACAAGATTGGAGTATCTTTTGATCGACATTAATATTAAAAGTAATATTAGATTTTGACTAATATGTGTTTCATTATTATGCTATCAATGGGGAGACCAAATACATGTGATGAAGTATGTTCAAATATTATTTTTTTAAAAAATAAAATCAATCGATATATATATATATATTTATATATTCGATTCTTATAACGTTTGGGTATTAAAACTAGTATATATGTTATTAAAAGAAAGAAAGAAAGGTTGAGAGGTGGGAAAGTAACTAACATACACTTTGCTTATCCAAAACAAACAAACGGAAACCAATTAAAAAGGCTGATGCAGCACACAGACACAGACACAGACACAGACACATAGTGAAGAAGAATGCTGCGAAGCATGACAACACTGTGTTCATCAGAGTACATGTTATCATCATCCATGAAGAATAACAAGAAGATGGCTGCCAAACCATTTTTTCAAGATTCTTCTCGTGTTTCTTTTCTGCATACTTCCATTTCCTTGAGGTAACGTTTTCTTTTTTCCATACATATATATATATATATATATATAGAATATTATTATTATGAATTTGGGTTTGTTTCTAGTGACTGCTATTTTATACGAATGTTTCTTCGTAATGAGGAATTTCATATAGTTTTTGTCTATAATTTGAAGTGTAGTTGGTTCCTCTAGTTTCTCATTACAAAAAATAATATCCTTTGAATTTTCAGTATTTTTACAATAGGCTATTATCTGATGAATAAATTGTGTGGTTAGGGCAATGGCGTGTAACTCAGTTGGTAATGGTAAGACATCTTTGCCAAAACTAACATAAAGTCACGACCGCTAAGTGAGTCAGCTATGCCCTCACATTATGGATAGGCAACTGATTGTGGGCCACAAAATGGTTTGGCTAGAAACTGAAGTGATCTTAAACAATGTGTAATAACTAGCAACATTTACGAAATGTGTGCCACCACTCAGTTTGATTGTTTGGCAACAGGTTTCTTATTAGTTGTCATGGTTGGTTTTCAACCCATTTCCATGCTTTCTACCAGGCGATTGCGTTTTTTGGGTTTGAATGTCAGTGGTTCACCTTAAAATTCCCACACTATTGTTTGTTTTGGTTGGAGTAGTTTCATGTTTGTAGTTGCAATAATTTCGGGTCAGTTCATTGAGTTCGCCAATGTAATTCTTAGTGTCGATGTAGGTTTTGGGCCAGAAGCCCAGAAGTGTTGGAATAGTCGTTTTGGTGTCTTTGTAATTTCTAACATCTTGCTGGTGTTTATTTATAAATATAATATTCCTCTTAAACGAAATCCAATTTAAATTTTATATTTTCAAGCTCCCAACAATTTCATTTTAATATTTCAAGTTAAATATTGACTAGGATATTTTCAGGATTTTAGTACCATGGTTATCAAGTCACTTTATCTTGTGCCACAATTTGTCGGTGTTAATGTTATTAGAAAGTTTCTCAACGTTCTCAACACCACCACAACAACAACAATACCCAATCCCGTCGAAAGTTGGGTATTGGAGAGCCGGGATGTATACAGTTATACCTCTACTTGAGGGTAGAGAGACCGCCTCCTGGAAGACCTCCGGCAAGAGTGTAGGTAGAAAACAAGTGTCTACGCATGTGTTAGAGTATGTGTGGGTGTGCGCGCGCACGCTTGTGTGTGGATATAAGAATGCGGATAGTGTATGACGATAAGAAAGGAAAAACCTACATGCATTTGGGCACTAAAGTGTAAATTTTTTAAGTTAAAATAGTGGAGTAGCTTACAAGTCACAAAAATCTCATTCGTTGCAGGCAACATTGCATCAAAGTACATGATAGACGGTTTGGACAATTTCAGCGTTCAAGATCCGATTTGAATGTTAGTCTCTTTTTGTACATTGTTTAGTACTCTGAGTCTAACATACTGACATGTATTTTGGGAATTTAAGGTACTTCATTTTGACGATGGCAATGCAACAAAACTCATCCGCAATGTGGAGGATTGGGAATGCAGTACTTCGGACAAATCATATTCAACAAATAATCTGGCACCGCTGACTTTTAATAACTTATCACTTGATGCATCATGGAACAACTACCTAAAATTTATCTTCTCTTTTGGGATCTTAACCCTTCAAGATGTTCCAAATGCCTTTGCTGGTTCAGATGTTGCCAGTCTAATACAGTCTAGCTCATTTTTTGGGGATCTCAATGATTTAAGCACAGGTTTTGCTTCAGTTAGTATGATCTCCCTACAACTTATGACATACTTGAAACTTTTATCCTTTTTTTTTCTTAATTTTCACTATATTATCAATCATGTTCATTGTTATATGGCACAAATACATGAATGTAAATTCTTTTAAGACCAAATAGTGAAGTAACTTTTTTCACCAGGCATTCTTGTTGATATTTTTCTCTGAGCTTGGGGACAAAACCTTCTTCATCGCGGTATGTAAAAATCTTAGCTATTTTCCCCCCCTTTTTAGATACAATGCTTTCTCATATTTATGAGATTTAAAGAGGTTTTACAAACTATTCCAAAATTACTTCTGCAGGCACTTCTGGCAGCCCGAAACTCTGCTGCAGTTGTCTTCCTGGGAACTTTTGGCGCACTTGGGTAAGGAATCTATCACCTTTATTTATACGCATCATACATACACAATTAATTTTCGGTGTAAAATGAATTTTCTTTTCCAAATGCTTTGCATATGAATGGCTTGTGCTTTGAATTATTCATCATATAGTTTGTAAACATTTTTTTATTTTTTTATTTTTTTTTTGAACGGCAGTTTGTAAACATATTGATACTTCTTGTGTATGCTTAGGTAACAAGTAAATAGTTGTAACATGTTTGTATATATTTTTTCTTCATCAGGGTAATGACTGTCATATCTGTTGTTCTTGGACGAACTTTTCACTATGTAGATGAAGTCCTACCCTTCAGGTCTATGCCTTCAATAATCGTTTCCCTCTCCTCATAGATTCTAGTGAATGATAAAATCAGTTCATTCTTATCGTCTAATATGATATTTTGAATGCCAGATTTGGTGACATGGACCTGCCAATTGATGATATTGCCGCAGCATTGCTTCTGGTAACTTGTGAAATCAATATGTATCTAAAGTGAATCAATTGTAGGCTTATTTTGGTTTTATCATTATACATACTAAGTGAATCTATTGTAGGTGTATTTTGGTGTTTCGACTTTGCTTGATGCCTCTTCTGGTGATGGTCTTAAAGCAGAAGAAGAACAGAAGGAGGTAAGTATTCAGTTAGTTTTCATATATGTTCAAAGTTATGATCATAAGTTTGCAAGTCTTCGACACTAAGACAGCTTCATTGAAAGCCAACCCTTCTTCATTATATTAAACGGACGTTATCTTTTAATTTTGAGGTTTGGCCTGTGACCTTTTGAGATTTATTTATATGTTAGTTGTTAAAACTCCTTTCAGGCTGAGATAGCTGTGTCTGAAGTTTTGGGCAACGGAGCCGGGATTTTGGCTGCAGCTGGCACAATCGTTAGCACTTTCCTTTTAGTCTTTGTTGCTGAATGGGGTGATAAATCATTTTTCTCCACAATTGGTAAGTAACGGGTCTTGAGAATTTTTTTTCTCAAATGCTTACAGGTACCCGAGATAAAAAAAAAATCCATTGCAAATTAAAACTTCTTTGTTAATTGTATAATGATGTACATTTTATTTTAGTTCATGCATTACACTCCTTGCGTGTTTTAGTAATTCAAGTTATTGCCTTCGTTTAGCTCTTGCTGCAGCCTCTTCTCCTCTTGGAGTCATTGGAGGGGCGCTAGCTGGTCATGGACTTGCAACTCTGGTAACTTTCATGAAAAGTTTCTTATATCATATACTAGGCACTGGCAAGATGGGCAGTTGGGGCAAGCGATCACTTTTTAAGTACCAGTCGCCCAGTAGGGTTAGGTTGATCCACGGATATCTTTTTGTTCATGTATACATTATTCTAAATAAGATTAATCTGTTAAATTAGATTACAAAAATATATTACTAATACAACAATAATTTAAATCTTTGAATAAAATCAAATCAAAGGTTGTATATTGAATATAGGCTTTGGGCAAATTTCAACTCATTTGCCCAGTCCCCTTTTAGCTAAGCGTTTTGATTTAATCCTTTTGACCCGTTTGAGATAAAATACAACCCAAATGCACCCATAACGCCGTCATAAGTAAATGTGTGAAAATTGCTGCCGACTTATTACAAGATGTGAGTTTTCCAAGACAACTGCTCATTTTATCCCATTAAAATTGCAATAGTTTCGCTCCGGACAAGTATAGTTACCTATCTCCCTATTATGATCATAACAGAAGCTGTCCAAGGTCCTCATGATTCCTCTAAGTTGTTATTAATAAAAAGTGTCTTAAGTAAAAAAAAATTCCTAAATGTGCAATTTACACGGGATCGAATGTGTACTCAAGTTACAATGAAACCACCAACTACAAGCAAAAATCTGATCTTTTTCAACCCTGAAATATACACTGGCCCTGATTATCTTCTTCTGTTGCATGTACACGAGACTGTCTTTTCCGTGTTTAGTCATATTTTTATTTCTTTTATATATTTTTAGAGCTTAACCGTTTGATATGTAATGAAACTAATGTCTGCATGCAGCTGGCTGTGCTTGGAGGCTCATTACTGGGAACTTTCTTGTCTGAAAAGGTCTTTTTTTTTTTTGAAAATTCACTATTATTCACAACCGCCAACTCTCACAAATGCGAAGAGTGGCAAAACATACAACAATCGTGCTTACAATGAATCAAATTTACACCAATCTTCTCAACTAATAGAACAATTCTTAATTCTATTCTTATACCAAAGAAACCCAACCGCTTTAATTTCTTGTCTGAAAAGGTTAGTCGTTACAACTTACAACCTAACATCATATTATCATTATCTTCTCGTATATTATCATAACCTTTTCATCATACAACATAATTATGTGTACTGCCAAAACCAAAAGCAAAAGGTTTGGATGTAATTAAATATAATGCAAGTTACAAGAACACATATATTCCTGACAAAAAGACAACAAAAACAGGCAAGATTGCTTGCATGTAGACTAGCAAGTTAATGTTGCCTACTTTCTTATTTTATCAAATGATTCTTTGGAGGTAATTGCTACATTTGGACAGAAAATTGTTGGATCTTTTAGTAATATTTTTCTTGATGAGATATACTTGTATAAAAAAAGTTGGCTGTTATTTATTTATTTATTTTATTTTTTAGAGGAAAAAAGAAAAATTTGAAGAATATGTATATTGTACAGGTGATTGCATATGTTGGAGGTGTTCTTTTCCTTGTGTTTGCCGCGGTTACTGTCGTTGAGATTGTGAGGTAGACCAGTTTCTTTTTCCTTGTGATAAACATTTCAATTTTTGTAACTGGGTTGCTTGCTTCATTACGAGAACGTTAGTACTTTACAAAGTTACAGGGGCTTTAGAGATTACATTCTAAATGGTTCCTCCATATTTGTATTTTATTAATACAAGTGTTCAGATGTCTAATGTAAAAGTATAAGGAATAACTTAAGTATATGGCAGCCCCTCCTCAAGTTTTTAGGCTCAGTTTCAAATTTTCCACTCTTTGTAGTTTCCTTATGCCACTCATTTCAATTGTTAACATGATAAAACATTACAGCCTTACGTTACAGGCATTATAAGAATGCTATGGACCCTTGCCATTCATTTGCCTATGTAGAGTTTACACATATACCATTAAGCTTTTAGCATGATAAAATTCGTATTCATTTTTTGAAGGATAATTTTTTTTTTTTTTTTGAACTGCGAGTTAGAAGTTAGATCATCGAGCGCAATGCAGTGACATCCAATTGGGCAACACGAATCCACGCACCCCCAGCAAAGCCGGGTGTGTAACTCGTTCCCACGATGGTTCCCCCTGGGAGACTTAGGAACCATTTTTTTTTCGATCAAGAGGTAAATACCCGAGGTCAATGGAGAATCAAGATTCGATCCCATGACCTCCAAACCAACATCCCCTCCGGGCTAAGCGTATCCAAGTGGGGGTTGGTGACTTTCTGTTGCTGAACCTATCTTTGTTCCCTCCTAGGCTCCTACAAAGTTCAAAATAACCTCATATTGTCCTGAATATTTCCACTTCTATACACCTCAATAGTTTATAAATAGTCAATCAAAGTTGCGTCGTTTCAACGTGAATACTGTCGTTTTACACTATTTACTGACATATTTTTGTAATTATCGTCATCTTTATGATTACTTTAATAATACATACTAAATAATAATGGATGGATTAGGTTTCATCCTAGAGATTTGTGTAATTTAGTAGTAATTTGTCGTTCTAACAATAAAAAATAAAAAATAAAAATAATGGATACTTTTATACGTTTGTATTTTACGGTGGTTGCTATGTTACAATTTGTTTGACACTCTTCGCCCGTGACGCTTCTATAATTAACGTCATCTTTAACGATTATTTTATTGTGGTTGTTATGTTATGACTCATGCTAAATAAAAAGAGATATGTATATGCCGGTTTTCATGATCAGATTATTTAATGATATATAAGTTTATAATTTGTCAAAAATTGATGTTGGAAAAGATGTCATTAGATGTTAATACGACAATAATAAATATCTATTGTTGGTTTAATTATATTCAGTAAAATGTATTCTAGACAAATGTTAGGTTGGTGGCAACTGTATTTTATCATGTCTCACCATGCCTTAGCACCCACCAATACTATCTTGTCATCTCATTTCATGACTCACAATCCCTCACTATTTTCCTCCAATCAAATTCATTCTCTCTCCTATAATATATATATATATATATATATATACACACACACACACACATAGGGGGAGGTGAATATAAGGTTGTTTCATACCTAAGCTTAGGTATGGAACCCTCACATTTTTGTTTTTTAATCATTAAAATTCATGGGGTCCAGGTCATTTATTTATTATACAATAAATATTAAAAAAAAATGATATGTGAGTGGTTCCATACCTAAGCTTAGATATGGGACAGCCTTATATTCACTTTTGCCACATATATATATATATATATATATATATATATATGTATGTATTAATTAATGTTACACACACAAACATGGGGTGATGCCGCCACGACAATTATTGCCGAAAATTCTCATGCCTCATTCATACCTCATAGGTGGCGGCGTTGTTCCACTTCAGCTGTCGTGAGCATGTTGAGGGCGTTGCCACTACGCTTAGATAAATTGATGTTAATAAAAACTAAATATGACAAAACCGTAACGAAGTGCGGATTTATTTTTAAAATAACTACACTACCCCCTTATACATCAATGACCTACACTATTCGACGCCACCGCCACCGGTCGACGTCACCACCACATCGTCGCCGCATTGCGTGGAAACCCTTCTAGTTAATTACTATTGAATCTAGGGAAAATTACATATAAAGGTAACCTATTTACCTAAAATTCCTAATTTAGGTAATCTATTTTGTTTTCATCTATTAAAAGGACTCCATTTCC
>JAOXNX010000033.1:33307702-33321493 GCA_028566075.1 Solidago caesia
TCTCTCTCTCTCTCTCTCTCTCTCTCTCTCTCTCTCTCTCTCTCTCTCTCTCTCTCTCTCTCTCTCTCCCTCTCTCTTTTCTCACTTTCAACGGCTATTTTTTGGGGAAAGGGAGGGGATGAACATTCTTTGGGGAGAGGAGAAGATGAAAGGGATGTAAAAACTTACAGGCTAAAATTGTTCTAAAATTCATGTGTGTAGCAAAAGTGGCCTTGGACCGTTGGACTCCCCAAAATTCTTAGGCTATGACCACACAATCACACATTGTAGTAGAAACTTTTGGTCCAAATATCCATTTTCTGTTTGGATCCATACTTTTGGTCCAAAATCCATTGTATTAGAAACGTAAGTCTATAGGGGTGGGTATGGACTGGTTTGAAGATGTTTTAAGCATAAATCAAAAATCAAACCAAATATTTTATTTTCTGAAAATGTCAAACCATTTGCGTTTAGTTTACAGCAGTTTGGTTTTTTGATTTTTAGATTGGTTTTTTCTTTTATTTAAGTCGGGTTTTTTGGTTTGAAATGGGTAATTTTTGTTTTCTACTAAAACCTGACCATAACAACAAATCTGAAAATGAAAATATTAGATTAAGTTACCAAAAACAACGAATATTTAGTTAAAGAAATAAATTAGTGAGCAAATACATAAGACTGCTGTGTTCTTGAGTTCAAAATAGCAAAGAAGAGAAAGGAGATGAAAGGAAAATAAAAATAATTAGGTTCTTGAGTATTTTTCTCAAAAAGAAATGAAATGATTTGAAGGGAAATGGAGGGGTTCTTCCCTTATATTTGGCTTGATAAATTTTCCGGCCATTTTTGGGCGGATTGCAAAGGAAAGGGAGGGGGCTTCATCTCCTTTCTCTTCCTTTCATTTCCTAAAAAAAAAACTGGAGAACTGACTACAAGTCAATGAGTAAATAAAAAGCATGTCCCAAACACTGGGTTTTTCCTTGGAATAGGCTGGCACCGCTTAAGGCAAATGTTTTAGCATGGAGGATAGAGCAAAATCGCATACCAACTACAGACAACCTTCTGCAGCGGAACATTCCTATTTCTTCCGCTGTTTGCCTACTTTGTAACTCATATGATGAATCGGCTGAACACCTTTTTCTTCACTGCACCTTTGCAAATTCCTTATGGACCTTCATTGTTTCGTGGTGCCGCATCTCTGTCCAAAAACCAGACAACTTGAAAGATCTTATGGAATTCCACAGGAAAGCTTTCACCTCCTCGAGAAAACAAAAGCTCTTTCACCTCATCACCTTGTCCTATTGCTGGGTTCTTTGGAAGCTTCGAAATGATCGTATCTTCTCAAACAAGAATCCTTCACTTCGTTTTGCAGTCAAAGAGCTCAAAAGTACCAGCTACCTTTGGTTAAGCAACAGATCAAATACAAATGATATCTCATGGCCGGATTGGAACTGCTTTTCAATTTAACCCACTCTATGTCATTCCCTGCAAACTCACTGTTTATTACTTCTTGTCTTCTTTGTTTTTGTAATGTTTTAATTTTTCTCCTTGTATGAACTTTCTAGCCTCTTGCTAGTTCTCATATTAATAGAAGTATCTTAATGTTAAAAAAAAAAGATTGAATATGAAAACTATTTATTGGAGAATATTGACATTCATATCTAACATTTCCTAGACATTGCTAACAAGATGTTACAGTGCTAAAAGCATCCTAACAATCTTATAATAGATGGTATGGTCGACCCTTTCTTGTGATAACATGCATTATAAGTAAAATGTCTTTTAGTTACATTGGTATTTATTTATGACATTAAAAGTGTCATTAAATCCTATTTTTGACAACTCTTTATTTTTTTAAAGGTGTATAACTATTTTTATACACCTATTTTTTGACATATTTTACTCCAAAATGTCACAGTAAAGTGTCATCGTAACAACTATTTTTAACATAACAACAGAAATAGTTTAATATCCCAAATCTTAAAAAAAAATCATAAAAATATAACAGTTAATATTTTGTATAATTATTTATAGTGTACATTTTTTCTCAAATTATAAATATATATATTTTCAATAAGAGTTGTTTTTAAAGCTAAAAAAAAGATTCATAAAAAGCTTCTTTTTTTAATACCAAACCCATTCTATATATGATATAGGGTTGTTAATCAGGTTGAACACGGTCGGGTTTACGGGTTGAAAATCTCTAACCTTAACCAGACTCACTAAATTTTCAGGTCAGAAAATTCAACTCGGGCCGACCTGATAATATATGGGTTGGTTTTGGATCCTATGTGTCAAATGGGTCGGTATTAATTATAATTAAATTAATTTTAAAAAATTGGGTTCACAACAAAATTGGGTTGGTAAATTAATCAAAAGAAATTATACCAACATCACCTCCTATAATATTATAGATGATGATGATTTTGTTAATCATAACCTTAGACCATAACTCACACGCAACAAAATGATATATAAAATATTGACTATAAAAATAATTTTCTAACAGTTACATGACGATATTTTACTTCTATTTAACCATAGGCTAATGATTAGAAAAATCCATAAAGTAATGAGGGACGTAAGAACTTTTTTAATGACATGAAAGTTAAATCTAAAATTGATGCATGTATATACATACTCTTTGAAATAAATGTGGTGCCATGGTTGAATATGTATAACTTGGTCGACTAACCGTCGTTCAAAGTAATCCATTTCATTTTCAACCACCATATATTATTGTTTTAGCCATATATGCACCTCATGAATAAAACTTCATGTTCGATGCCCCTGGATTTCATTTAAAAAAAATATATATGCTAGCTAGCTAGGTTAAATCATTTGATATTGCCAATACGCAAAACAAGTCGTGTAGACCTCGTATTTGGTATTGCCACTACGCAACTTCCTAAACATAAGAAAATAAAATTATTAAGTATTGATATAGTTAAATCATGTTAAATGAAATGCATGTGGTATTATTTTATTAAGTCATGTTAGACTGCTACCTAGTTAAGTTTAGGCTGCTTTTTTTTTTGTTGTTGGAAGGTTGATCAAATACGAGTACTAATCAATAAACAATCTTGCTAAATGTATAGGCAAGAAATTAAGCGAACTCCCTTGGTTACTTTGGAATAAAGGGATTAAGTGAACTCAAGTTGCGTTTGTGATGGAGTGGAATAAAGGGATCCCCAAGAAATAGGTGTAAACTTTATTCTATGTCTTGGAAAGATTAGTGTAATTTAACTTTTTGACATTTTTGATGCCTCAAGCGCCTTGCTAGTTTGACGGTTTCTAATGAAATTTATTGTTCTAAAAAAAAGAGTGAACTCCATAATTATGTTGTAACAAAAACAAGGTATTTAACTAATTAAATAAGAAATGCCTGTTTATTTTTTAAGTAATTAACTGCTGAGTGTATTAAGTGGCTGAATGGATAAATAATGTATGTATGTATTACATTAAGTTCTTAATTAATATTAAGTTTATTACGTAAAATTAAACAAGGCCTCTTAAATTGCAATAAGTGAGTTCGTGCAATAAATTAGTTTACTAAAGTTGTAATATGCAATCATGTTTGAGACAAATGTAAGAAACATTATATATGATAGTGTTGATATTTTCCGTTCTTAAATATTGTACCTATTTATAATACGATTTTACGAGGGATGAAGATGATATTATAGGCTGTAAAGGAATTTAATCATGCTTATTATATTCAAATGCGGCGAAATATTTTAGTGTTCCATTGAATTTCTTTGCTAAATGTTATACTAATTGCCATAAGCCCATAAAGCTACCTTTATATCAAAAGTTGTTATGCTTTTAAAGTTCAAAAAACATGGAATTATATATAATTATATCATTTATATCTATACTACATTATAAAACATTTATCCATTTTCTTTTTTTAACTAAAAAGTTGATAACCACAAAATACTCCTCTCATTTTATTCATTAATTTAAATATTTTCACTTAAAATACCTATAATATCTTTAATGAAATAATTTACAGCATAAATCTCTTAACTTCTGAAAGAACTATTTTACCCTTTTTACATCAACTCCCAAAATGCCCCACACCACCGACGCCACCACCGTTGCTGCCACCACCCGTCACGCCACCACCACCACCAATCGCCGCTGCCATCACCACATTGCCGCCGCCACCACTACCGCCGCATTACGCGGGTACCCTTGTAGTTATATTATAGTGTGAACATATTTTAAAGATGATGGGAACACATACAAGGTACTATTGTAAGAAGTATAAGTAATACATAACAACAATTGGATTTGAGTTTTACGAATGTGCTAATTTCATAGTTACTTCATGAAATAGAGAAAATGTATCAGAATGGTAAATTCTCTTACTAGTACCAAATTATAGGGTTGTAATCAAATGAATATTAGAAAAATGTTGAAACCAAGAGACAAATCTCAGTCACACATTTCCTCTAACTTCTTTCCCTTCTGTTTTTTAATATTTTTTTTACCTTGTTTTTTTCATTTTTAAATTTTTAAAATGTTTTTATATTTTTTTAAAAATAAAACCCATTAAAAAAAAATAAAATTTGGATGATGATACGGTACGGGCGTAGCCCGTTCAGGTGGGGCTTCGCCCTTATCGGGCGTAGCCCTCAAGGGTATTAATAAGGGGTAGCTAGTGGGGTGATAGGTCATAGGGGGTGATCGATGATGGGATGATCTACCTGACGGGCTCCGCCCGAAAATTAAAAAGTTGTCAAAAGTATATCGGATGACCTCTAAAATGAAAGAGAACGAAATTTTAAGAACACCCATATAATTTTTATAATTTATCAATGTACGGTTTTTGAGATAAAAGATTTTGAATGAATTAGATGAAACTAATTATTTATGGAGGAGAAAGAAAAATGGGAGGAAATGTGTGGCTGAGATTTGTCCCTTGGTTTTCACCGTAATTATGGTTTGTAAATGAACATTTACCTAAGACTATATATATATATATATATAAATATATATATATATAAAGAAAAAAACAAAAGTTTTAGATAATATTACCGTCCACCTCTTATAACACATCATTATATTATATGAATAAATATAAAAGTTTTGGTTAAGTATAACAATTTCTATTCTATATATACCAACCACTATGCCTTTTTTAATGAGAGGTGATCCTATAGAACAAAGATTGTCATACATAACTTCATGCTTCACACATTTCTATAATATTATATAAAGCATTTTTTCTTATCTTCATATTTTAAAAGATGATTTGATCTATCTAAAATATTTCTTAAATTTATTTACTATTTTAAACATTTACATTTTATATTTTATATACCTATAAAACCCTTACTAATTTACACTATTTATTCCTTAACTCCTAAAATAACTACATTACTCCCTTTACATCAATTACCTCTATATCAATTACCTACACTACTCGTTGCTGCTACCACCACCACCACCTTCACCGCCGCATTGCGAAGGAATCCATCAAGTAAAGAATCAAAGGGATCACAATCAACTTCTGTTAATTATTTACCCAAAAAATAATGTGTCATAAAGAAAAGCCTTTTAGGTATCAAACAGTTTTTATAATAAAAAAGAAAAAGAAAGAACAGACGACTAGCTCAGTAAACAGACCATCGAGCAAACATTATGAGTCACCTTCCTTTCGTCGCCACCTTGATTGACTGATGACTTCAGTGGCGGTAGTGGTAGGCTGGTAGCCCGGTAACTCAGCTTGGTAACCTAGCTACTAAGCGTCGTAAAATAACATATAAATTGATGCCTAAAATTAAACTAGCAAAAGAAATATATATTGCATGGTAAGAAGCATAATCAGGATAAGTATAGAATGCTTATTTTGATTAATCACAGATCGAGGACCAGTTTATAATGGTTTTTACTTGTTGAGGGGGTTTAATTAACAGCGAGCAAACACGGGTTTTACTTACAAGTGCGGCCTTTGTTTACTTGAAAAACATCGACTTCTCTAAGCATACAAGGAACCTTTCCCCTGCAAGTCGAACTATATTGTTATCAGGGCCTGCAGGTTAGTTACATTTCCGGAGACCCCTAGCTTGTGTTTATCATGCGTACGTACGTGATTAGATGTTAACTATATATCCATACTCATTTGACTTCATATTTTTGCGCTTAAAGAACTTTACCAGCAAATGCTTGCCAAGGCTTTGGCTCATTACTTTGAAGCCAAGTTGTTGTTGCTTGATGTCAATGATTTTTCACTTAAGGTCCAAAGCAAATACGGATCTTCCTCCAAAGAAAATGTAAGCATTCTCAACGTTTTTCTAAATCATATATATTTTGTCCGAAATTATGACATTTGATCCTTAACATGTTATTATAGACCTTGCAAAGGTCCACTTCGGAAACAACCTTGGCACGAATGTATGACTTATTTGGATCAACATTATCTATGTTTCAATCCAAACAGGAAACAAAAGGTACTCAACTTCAGTTGTTACGTTCAGATCTTACATGTTTAATGAATTTTTTTTCTTTTTTTGAAAGGCACATGTTTTCAAAGCTTACATGTTTAGTGAAATTGTTTAGGATCCTCGTGAACAGTTGCATGTTTTCATGGTGTTTGTGTTATCAGTTCTTGTTTATATTTTGATTTAGATAGCGGTTATGTTCACAGGAACAATACGAAGACAGAGCAGTGTTTCTGATTTTGGATCAAGGTTTGACATACAGTCTTATTGATAAATGTATTTGGCAACATCTTTTCATTTCCCTTTTTATTTTTAGGGGGACTGAATCTTTCTCAAACCCTCCAAATCTTCGGAGAAACGCATCTTCATCGGCTAATATGGAAGAACTTGCTTCAAAATGTGCACCAAATTCAGGTACATAGTTTTACTCGACATAAAAGATATTAATGAAAATATATTGAGTATATGGGAAATTATGACATTTCCTTCTTCTCAGCTCCACTTAGGCGCACAAGTAGTTTGTCTTTCGATGAGAAGCTTCTTGTACAAACCTTATACAAGGTATATATATAATGCCTTCAGTCGCAAATTAATGCTTCTTCTAAACTATACGTATTGCTGATACTTATCCTTGAATTCACAGGTTCTTACGTTCATATCCAAGAACAGTCCTATTGTGTTATATCTTAGAGATGTTGAGAAGCTTCTATGCAGATCGCAAAGGATATACACCCTATTCCAGAAAATGTTAAAGAAACTTTCTGGACCAGTACTGATCCTTGGGTCACAAGTTGTGGACTTGGAGAAAGATTATAGAGAATTGGATGATAGGATCACTTCTGTATTTCCGTACATTATTGAAATCAAGCCTCCAAAAGAAGAAAATCATCTTGTTAGTTGGAAAAGTCAACTGGAAGAAGATATGAAGATGATGCAAATTCAGGATAACAGAAATCATATTAGTGAAGTGCTTGCTGCCAATGATCTAGACTGTGATGATCTTGCCGCTATTTGTGTGGCGGACACAATTGATCTTAGCCATTATATAGAGGAAATTGTGGTGTCAGCAATCTCATATCATCTAACACATACTAAGAATCCTGAGTACCGAAATGGAAAACTTGTTATTTCAACTGCAAGGTTTGATTTGCATATTACATGATCGTTTGCTCCCAGAAAGTTAAACAAGTCTACTTACTTGTTGCCTTTGTACATTAACAGTTTGACGCATGGGTTGAGTCTGTTCCAGGAAGGTAAATCTGTTAAGAAGGACATCTCAAAGGTTTGTCGTATTCTGTATTTAATTAGACGAGAGTTTAGGAATTTGCATAAAAATAGTTAATTTTCACTACTACTATATTATAGGATACTACGGGAAAAGATGCTACTGGCCCGAAACCTGAAACCAAAGCTGAAACCGCTCGTCCTAGTGAAGCAGAAGCATTGGCTCCAAAGAGTGGTGATAATGTGCCACCATCACCTAAAGCTCCAGTAAGTATGCTCCTATAGAAACTACAGTGGGGCTAAAATCTTAAAGAAATGAGTCAAACAGGTCAAAAGTTGCCAAAAGTGTATAATTAATTTTTTTATTATAATTATTTAAATTTCTAATCATATGTTATAATTATATAAATTTCTAATCATACGTGACAAATTAAGTATTATAATTTTTTTCTAAGAAGTTTTGGATAGTGTTAGCTCAACCCGCCCTGTTTTGATCCATACCATAGCATTCTAGTTTTTATTAAGATGCAATATACTAGTGTGGAGGAGGATTATGCTTGTACTGTTTTATGTGACATAAAAATTCTGAATGTCTGTTTTTTTTTAGGGAATTCCTGCAGACAATGAGTTTGAGAAGCGTATAAGGCCTGAAGTGATACCAGCAAGTGAGATTGGTGTGACATTTTCTGATATCGGTGCCTTGGATGAAATCAAAGACTCGCTTCAAGAACTAGTGATGCTACCTTTGAGAAGACCAGATTTGTTCATTGGAGGCCTGTTAAAGCCATGTCGGGGAATATTGTTATTCGGGCCTCCTGGAACCGGAAAAACTATGCTAGCCAAAGCCATTGCCAACGAGGCTGGTGCTAGTTTTATCAATGTCTCAATGTCCACTATCACTTCAAAGTGGTTTGGTGAAGATGAGAAGAATGTTAGAGCCTTGTTCACTCTTGCAGCTAAAGTTTCACCAACTATTATATTTGTTGACGAAGTGGATAGTATGCTGGGTCAACGGTCAAGAGCTGGGGAGCATGAAGCCATGAGGAAGATTAAGAATGAGTTCATGAGCCACTGGGATGGGCTGCTAACTAAACCGGGCGAAAGGATTCTTGTTCTTGCTGCAACTAATCGGCCTTTTGACCTTGATGAGGCGATTATCAGACGTTTTGAGAGAAGGTAATCGATTTTACTTGATGACAATGATAATGTTGGTTTTAGCATTGATATGAAGAACATGAGAAGTAATGTTATATTTCTTTGATGATGAATATAGGATAATGGTTGGGCTACCATCTGCGGAAAATAGAGCGAAGATATTAAAGACTCTTTTGACAAAAGAACATATCGAAGAAGGATTGAACTTCAGCGAGCTTGCAACTATGACTGAAGGATATACAGGAAGTGATCTGAAGGTGTTATTCTGCTTTAATGAATGATTGTCTATACACATGAATAACTGATTTTAACGAAAGGTTTTTATTGTTAATACAGAATTTGTGTACGACTGCTGCTTATCGACCGGTTAGGGAGTTGATACAACAAGAGAGATTAAAGGATGTTGTGAGTATTGTAATTGACCAAAACTTGCTACGTTTCCTACATAAGTACCATCTAATTCTTATTTTATACGGGTCTCCAATTGCAGGAGAAGAAACGTAGAGCTGAGAGTGGCGAAGGGCCACAATCTCCAGAAGAAATTACAGAGGAGAAGGTGATTACTATCAGGCCACTGAAGATGGAAGACTTCAGGGAAGCCAAGAATCAGGTTCTTTCTCCCTATCTTCTAGTAATTAGTTGTTCTATAGTGACCATTAATCTCCATAAAGTTTCTATTACTGGTGATACGAAGTTAACAATAAACAAAAGCTTATACTCTTATCTATCGGGACAGTGAGGGCTACATATATGGTTGTGCTTATATCGGCCCAAGCTTTTTGGTGGCCCTAAGCGACATCAATTTTGAAGGCCTAGTTTATTAGCATACAAAGTAAAGTAAACAAAGAAAGAAAAAAAGGGGAGGGGGCGATTTTTTAAAAGGAAGACTGGAACTCTTATTTGGTAAAATATACAAAACATTAAGCCCAAATATACAAAACATTAAACCTATTATGTAAAATATGGGGGGCCTAGACCTTTAGGGACCAAAACGGGTGCTTAATTTAACAACACTAAGGGCCGGCCATGGGTCCGAAAATTGGTAATGAAAGATTTGGAAATCAGTATTTGATATCATCGAAAGTTTAGATTTTGTAATAATAATTATAGGATTTTTCTAATGACAGCCCTTAGGGCTGTCAATAACCTGTATAAAAAATATGTACCTTCCATATCAAAAGCTCACCCCTGAATTTTATGGTAAAAGTACAATTATTTTATGCACGTTGCTGTCGTTAGCAAAACCCATAATTATAATAACACTTGTTGTTGAGGCTCCACCCGTGGTATAAAACATTTACAACGTGTATCTAAAAAAAATTCAACAGATCGATAACGTAATTAGTTTTCCTTATGGTTTAAGATTAAGATGACGGCCGATAAACATAACCACCCACCATTTGAACCTATATATGCTTCAATTAAAGCGATAAAAGGATAAGTTTTGAACATGAAAATCATACGTATGGCCCTGGAATTATTTTGGAGTAAAAGCTCACGTGGGTTGTTGGTGAACCCCACAGAGATTCATTAAGAGCCGAGGGAGGTAGCTCTATGTGTGTTGTAGTGTGAGAATCATGTGCGTCTATATAATAGTGTGTGTTTTAGGTTGTTTTGCCTTTGTTTGGGGAATTCGATCATGAACCTCAATTCATAGCGCCAGGGTCACTCTCACAAAACCATCAATACCACCTGGCTAAGTAATAGACAATGACGCATCTTGCATTCGTGTATCTTTTGTCTCCTTGGAATATATGCTTACTAATTTTGTCATATTTGTTATGAATAGTATTATACAAATATAAATGATCGAGATAAACATCATTATACATAATAATCATAATTTCATATGTTTACTATAGTTTGTAAATATCTATCTCTATAAAACACAAGACACTTTAAACAGATTTTTGATATGTTTACTATAGTTTGTAAATGTAAGTTTATATTAAATAAAACCAACAATAACATCAAAGAAGATATATACCAAAAAAAGAAAGAAAAAAAAGGATAGAATTTAACTAACTCAATAAGCAACCGTATGTGATAGCATAAAAGAAAATCGCAACGCACTTGTTTTATTCGAAAAGGTTTATAAAAAAAAAGCAAAACAAAAAGAACATGATTTTTTTTTTTTGTTCAACTTGCACACAAATAATATTTCCGGTGTGTAATAAGAGTTGTTATTTATTTAATAATAATAAAAAAAAAACTGACAAGTGATTGATTGATATAATAATAATAATAATAGTTTACATTGCCGTTCCAAAAAGAAAAAAAAAGTTCAAATGTTCTTAAAATATTAACTCATGGTTAGGTGAATTTAATGTTTTATTTAGAATTAAGTTGTATACTTGTATGGCTTCTTTTCGTGATAATTATAGATAAAATATGGGAAAATCCAAGATGCAGCAGACTGCATCTTTCATAGATGCAGTCACACTCACAAAGAAATAAATGATAGATAAATTACAAAAATGCCCCCCTGAATTTTATGCTTAAAAACCCCCCAACTGTACTACAGCCGACTGTATATATGATAACCCCTATTATATATAAGACATTTTATCACATAACCATTAATTTATTAACATAGAACCATATAAATTGTGACATCATTTGCTACATAATCAAAACTATATGTCAAATTTCAATTTATAGCAGACTAGATACAGACAATGACAGTAGATGAAAATTTGGGGCAACACAATAGAAAATTTTAAAGTACGATACATACAATATTTTTAGGTAAATTTCGATACATCTTATAAATATTTAAACTTTTTTCACTACGCAAAATAAAGTAAAAGTTAAAGTACGTACCTAGCAAGAAAATTAATTGTATTTTATGGGTGAATTTCCAATGTTCATCGATTAACGGCTTTTGATAACATATAAAAACACACTCGGGTAAGATTAAAAATATAGGAAGCCATAAAATTGTACAATTTTATAATGCGAAGTTGTGATTCTTTTATCAAAAAAAAAAATGGTATCTTTATCAATTTCCTAAAAATATGAACATGATAATCATATTATACTGGATTAATCACCCGGTTTAGATTGGCAGAGACACCCTGATCTCAGGTGTCTTTGGCACTAGCCATTGTTTGCCCGCAAGGAATAGCTCTGTTAACTCCTCTGTCTTAGTGGGACACGCTGAGCAGGTTTGAACCTGAGATCTGTTGTCACCCAAAGTCACTCTAATACACCCATGAACATTTGTGGGACGATACCAGTTTGAGCTAAAACACACTCAAATTGTGTAATCAACATTACTTATTCTAAGTTCATGTCATGGATGATCCACTATCGTTTGCTATTCTGCTAGCAGAATAACAACCTATTGAATTTTTGGCACATAAAGTGCACGAGTTATATCATTATTTGAACAAA
Organism: Solidago caesia; assembly: GCA_028566075.1. Taxonomy (NCBI): domain Eukaryota; kingdom Viridiplantae; phylum Streptophyta; class Magnoliopsida; order Asterales; family Asteraceae; genus Solidago; species Solidago caesia. The sequence continues at coordinate 33,319,900 of JAOXNX010000033.1, forward strand.
TATAGCAGAATAGTTTAATTACCTGATGATCCACCTAGCTCAACCTCAACAACATAGATTCATCCTTAGAGAGCAAAATTCGGATAGCAAGTGAAAGGACACCTACTACAACACCTGTTAGCCAACCCCGGTTTTCTCAACCGGTGTTGTCCATAATAGAAAGTAGTCGGTGTCATCTCACCTGCGATCCGAGTTTACCCTCTTATAGCTTCTTCTAGCTCGTCTCACATGTAGCCGTTTTTGCGACCATATAGTTGCACTTTGTTTTATATGACAAGACATATATAAAAGTGGTGTTGTATGGGTGTGGATGAGATATAGATTTAGACATATATTCTCCCACACAAGGCTCGCTACTTTTATAGACCAATTTTCGCAGGCCCCCTCCTCTCTTTTTGTAACAAAAAAAAAGGTTGTCTTTTCCACATGGACAAGTGGGAAGTCCTCTTGTGTAGACATAGAATTACAAATATATGTAGTCCAAATCAAAGACTTTTCTTCATTTTTATGCTTTCACACACACACATAAGAGAGATTAATATTAATTTGTGCTAATTACCCTATAACAATTGTGAGTTCTTTACCGTTTAGTGAATGGTAAAATAAGTTATTTGTGCTAATTACCCTGTAACAATTGTGAGTTGTTTACCGTTTAGTGAATGGTAAAATAAGCTCACTATTTAAGTGAGTTGGCCACTAGTTTGGTTTGAGGTTTTACTCTCTAAGATCTCATGATTAAATGGGGATCTGCTCGTCGAGTAGGATCTCTAGCGCAGATCCGGTTAAAGCAATATATGTTAGACCTCATGACATTCGTGAGTAATTCACACCTTTAAAAAAAAAATAAAAATTAAGCTCATCACAGTGTAGCCTGATTGTTTGACAGCTTAGATTTGGTTTTTTCCCCCCCTTTTTTGTTTTACTTATCATTTGTTTTCTACCTCTTATAATTAATTCTTAAATTAATTGTGTAAATAATTGTTATAACTTATGTTGATATATGACACTATGTAACAAAAGTATTATGCAACTTATTATTATATATTATGTTAGCATATGTTTTCTGTGGCAGCAAGCTTGGTTGTTTTTTATTATAATTTTTCTTTTAGGTTTGTTTTTTACCTTTTTTTCTTAGTTTATTACGCTTTTTTTTGTTTTTTTTTTCTCCCTCCCGATATTATTTTTTTTTACTTTTCCTTTTTGGTTGTAGTATTAAATATAGTTATTACGCTTCGTTTGAATTTTGCTTCCAATTCATATTTTTGAAATTGATTGTTAAATCCTATGTTGGTATATGACACTATGTATGATGAGTTAACATACACGTCATGCAAACTATTGCTATATTATGTTGTTATATGATTTTTGATAAAATTGTATTTGAAAAATCGATATAAGGGTTATGTGTATACACATTTATGTCTTATAAAAAGTTTTCATATAAATATCTTCAAGCAACATATAAAGTTAAATATTTTGTTGTAACATTAGTCTATCAATATAGTAAACTAGGTTCTGGTTCAAATAAAACAAGTATTAAAGTAAAACAAATAAAACAATCTTTTTCATTTAACTGAAAATCATTGTGCATCAT
>JAOXNX010000033.1:33325528-33339194 GCA_028566075.1 Solidago caesia
TAGCACTTTTTTTTGTTTGGACCTCACAAAAGCTTTTTGTGGATAGTTGAGATACTTTCCGTACAATTAGCCCTAATTTAAAACCAATTAATGTTCATTCCATGGACTCAAAATTTTATAAAAAATTTAATGATGCATTTGATAGTCGTTAATTCAATCTAAAAATATATTTAGGGGGAGGGTGTCGACTCGGGTAAACCATCGGTTTGCCGTCGGTTTGCATGGCACACCACCGCCACCCATTTGGTTTCAACTCGGTATGGAGTCAATCGGTTTGTGAAACCGAGTTGGATGATACATTGACTAGCCGTTATAGTGCATTGAAAGTGGCCATCGGTTCACACTCGCCGTTAGTATTCAAGCTTGCAAGATACACTTGACTAGCCATTTGCTTCATCTATATAAACAAAACCACAATCCATACAAATCACTACCAAGCTTGCATGATACACTTGACTAGCCATTTGCTTCATCTATGTAAACACAAGCACAATCCATACAAATCACTACCAACACAAACAATTCCTTTACGTATTCTACACACTTAAATCACTACTTTTTCATAAAAAAAATGGATTCCATATCTTCATCTTCCAACGAGTTATTTCTTCCCGCGATATCCACGGATAGTACACTACCTTTTTTGCAATCCGTGTATAATTCGCTTGATGACACGGGAAGCTCAACCCAAACTCGAACGTACATTGAACGTAACCGGGAAAATGCCCACGGAACTCTAATGCGTGACTATTGCGTCGAAGAAATGTTTTTCGTCAACGGTTTCGCATGAGTAAGAGATTGTTTTTAAAAATTGTTGGTGACATTTGAATGGTTTCAAGATGTACAAGACGGACGGGGGAAAAAAGCTTCACGACCCTACAAAAATGCACTTCGGCAACTCGCAACAGGTGAACCTCCTGATAATTTTGATGATTATTTATGCATGTCTGCAAGAACATCACGTGAAAGCCTTGACGGTTTTCGTAATGCAGTTATTGATTTATATTGCCGAGAGTACTTACGTAGGCCAACCGCCCACGACATTGCATGCTTGTTCGAGGCGCACGAAGGAAAACATAAAATTCCTGGAATGCTTGGTAGCATTGATTGTACACATTTCGTTTGGCGAAATTGTCCTAGAGAGTTGAAAGGCCGATATAAGAGAGGTGATCCCAATAACCGACTATTATGCTTGAATCCGTTGCTTCATATGATTTGTGGATTTGACATGCGTTCTTTGGTTCTCCAGGTGCAAACAACGATATCAATGTTTTGAATCAGTCTCCTTTGTATCTCACCGAGCGAAATGGAACGACACCAAACAGTTCATTTATGTAAATGGACGTTTTTATAAATGTGGCTATTATCTTACCGATGGAATCTATCCTAGGTATTCCACATCTGTTAAAGCATATCCGTATCCAACAGATCCAAAGGAAAAGAAATTCAAAAAACTATAAGAAAGGATGTGGAACAAGCTTTTGGTGTTCTAAAGGAGAAATGGAAGATTTTGGAACGTCCACTCCGGCCTATGACCGTAGACAATATTGGTAAACTCGTATATGCGTGTTGTATATTGCACAACATGGTTATAAAAGACAACAGGAGGGCAATATCACCGGTTCATATAATGGATGAGTCGGTCGGGCCAGTTTATAACCCGGACGTACTACCATAGTTACTTGACGAAAACATCCATCAACGTCTCTGATATGATCTTACGAAACACGTAGCGGTTCAAGATTTGGCGTACCTGGATGACAAAACGGCTCAACCACCACCAGATGAAGACTTAATTTGAATGTTTTTATTATTAAATGTGATGCATTTTTTATAATTGTCTGTTTTTTTTATAATGTGAAATGTTTTTTATATGATCTTTTGAATTTTTTATAATTTGAATTTTTTTTAATAAAAAAATGGGTTTTACACCTTGTAAAAAAATGGTAGATTTTTTGGTTTGAATGATAGAAATGAGTTGGCAACATGCTATTGGTGGTGTATCATGACGTCCTCCCCTTAAAGTTGTTAAACAATATACCCACATCTACTTAATTTGTTGACTTGTATGATACCAAAAGAAAAAAAAGTTTCCATATGACCATATGATTGACTAGCTTCAACCACTACGAAGAAAACTTGGCTCTTAAGATTCAAAACTCAAATGCAAATTTTTCGGGTTAAACAAAATGAAGATATTATTTGACATCTAATATAAAAAAAAACTCGTTACTAGACATTTAAACTCGTTTAACTTGCTATAAAATATAATTTTAAAATAAAATGTATATATGATAAAATAAGGGATAGAGATCTCTAAACTTGATTTTCAATTTGATAGATTAAATTGAATAGTCTGTGAGTAAAAAATAAAAAATAAGTCTTTTTATTATGGGTTTTTTTAAAAATAATTATATTCCTCATGCAACTAAAATGAGATCGCGGATGTGGGTGGAAATGATGTGAAAGGGAAGAAGTTTGTCCCCTCAAAATGGTAAATCATAATACCCAACTTTTTGGGTCTCTTCACGTGCCTCCACCTATTTTTATTTTATTTTATTTCTAATTACTACTTTTCTATTCCATACCCTTAAAATATTCATTTATGTTTAGAAGATTTCTCAATGAATCAAGTTGAATATGCTTGGCTCAACTTGTGGGCATATATAATTAAGTAATACATGGATGTCCGTATAATGCGGTAGTAAAAGTGATGGTGGTGGCAACCGGTGGTGACGGGGAAGAGTATTTTAGGTAATTGATATAAAGTTAATTGATGTAAAGGAGGTAGTGTAGTTATTTTAGGAGTTAACAGATAGATTATGTAAATTAATATGGGTATTATAGTTATATCAAGTGGAGATGTTTAAAAATTATTTAAGAATATGGTAAAGGTAAAATAGGGTTATCAATTCATCTTTTGAGAAGTTAGAATGGTCATATGCTTTAATAGGAAATATCGATATAGATTATACTTGCAGTCAACAGTCATGTATTTTTATAGACGTTAAAATAAAGGGTCGATCAATGTGATTTTAAAGTTTGGTATCTCTTAAGATTATAATCCATCTTTTAATTAAGACTAGAAGTGTGCCCGTACAATGTACGAGAATCGAATTTGTTTTAAGTTGTGTAGCAAGGATATACGGCTAAAAAGTTGGAGGTGACGGCGACCGACATCTGTAATAGTTGTGTAAGAGAAGGAGTTTTGTCGTATTATGATATAAAGTTGATTTTTTTATTTGAATTCTTTCTATATTTATTTTATGTTGACTTTTTAATTAATAATAATATATTAAATTTATGTTTTAGTTAATTTGAATTTATTTTGACTAATTGATTTGTATTAAATGTCATTAGAGTATTAAATACATTAATTAAAAAATTCAAATTTAAAGACACTTTTCAAATGTTTTATAATGTAGTATATAAATTTTACAAAAATATTAATATTTTACGAATATATAATTTTATGATTAATATGAAGTTTATAATTATTTACAAACTAGCTTATTATCCCGCGTAAAATGTAAGAATTAAAGAAAAAAATCATACATTGTTTTTAAGATAGAGAAGTTTTTAAAGTATGAAAACTATTAATATTATTTCATGCATTTGAACACGCATATCATGTCAAGTTTAGTTACAAATTACACATCAAAACTTTTAATATTGATAAAAGTTTTAATTTAGAACCACAAATTAACATCTAAATAAATATTTGCAAACTTTTGAACCATAATTATATTACCATGTTCATTAGAAATGAAAAATGTGAATAAAATAATGTTTTTAGCTGTAAAACTTAAATATATACATGGAACACATCTATCTATACTATATATAACGGGGAATGTGTATTAAATTAAGAGGTTGACTTCTTTGACTTTCTAAGATTAAGGAGAAAAGAATATTACTGTAATACCCTTTCACCTAATCACTTCATCATTCAAAAAGTTGGTTTCTCCTTTTATTTTGAATCTTTCACATTTGTTTTCCTTGCCATATTTCATTTCCATATACATAAATAACCTTATTCATTGCTTGGGTTGTCTGAAAAAACCAAAGAACCACCAAAAAGTATTCGTTGTTACTGCATTGCGGGATACCATGCTAATGTATTTCTATAGGTGTGTATGTCACCATTAGTTATGAAATTTTAAATAAATCTCCTTATTAGTATTATGTAAACTATATAACTTTTACCCGTATTCACCATTAGTTATAAAAACTATTTTACCGATAATTAAATATGTAGTTTTGTATCTGGTCAAACTTTAGTTACATAGTCCTTTTAACGTGCGGTTAAACAACCTAATAAATTAATATTATAAACAAAACATTTGTTTATAAATTTTCGTTCATAATGACGATAAAACTACTTCAATATATTGTCTAATGACAATTCTAAAATTATTTTTAATTTGCATAAAAATTTAAAAATTACAATACAATCTAAAATTATATATATATTTTTTGAATGGCATCTAAAAATATATCTTAACCATGAAAAATCAAAAGGGAGCATTTAATATAAGTTCCAGAATAATTATAGGTATGGTTTTAATAATGAACAAAAAAGAAGTTTTTTCATATAACACTTTTCTTAGGTATAAAATAACATAATTAATTGACTTTGTTTATGGTATTAAATAGAATACGTAGTTAACAAAGATATTGAGTGATATGAGTTGGGTCTAGTTATTAAATTTAATTTGTGTAGTTTGTATAAAAGCAGGAGAACCAAAAGTGTTATTGAACAATATTTTGGTCAATGACGATGTCATCAAAATGATCTAAGAGTGGAAAAAGTAGAGGTGAAATTTAATAAATTGTCCATACTTCTTCATTTTAGAATTAAAGATTTTGGTTTATTATATAATAGTTATGTCCTGCATTACACACGAACACCTTTAAATGATATTCTAAACTAAAGACTTAGAATGAAACAAAAATTATAACTAATTATTAGTTGGTTAGTTATAATCTAAAATTTAAAAAATTGGAAGAAGAAAAATCTTTCTTTCGTGAGCATCTAATATCTGAAAGAAAAATATTTTATAGACAGAAATAATTTAATTTCTCATTATTTGTTTGTTTTATCCTTCATCGAAAAATAAATAGTTAGAAATTTAAGTAATTAGGATAACGTTAAATAATTTACGTTTTCTTTTCACAAAAATTAGACTTACAAAACACAACATATGTTATATTAGATTAAAAATAATATCTTAATTTTTTTAATATATAGAGTAATAATAATCAGGTAATTTATAAGAACATTTTCATTATTGATTTTTAATAATATCATATATATGTTAAATCTCAATTTGAATATAGAAATATATTTTTATCTAAGATTGAATTGTAGACTTAGAAAATGGTTATTGTATATACAAACAATGTGTAAACTTTAAATGCATACATACACATAAGAATTTTAAAATCTTAATTTCTTTCCTTAATGAAACATGGTTAGTAAACATAAATTTAAACTAAAGTGGAACCCGGGCAATACGACGGCGGTGTGGTGGCGGCGGCGACTGGTGGTGGTGGCGGCGGCGAGTGATGTAGGTAATTGACGTAAAGATAACTGACGTAAAAGGGTTAGTGTATGTATTTTAGGAGTTAATGGATAAATCATAAATGATATAAATAGGTAAGAGGAACATATTGATCATTTCGCATATCCAAGAAATGTAACTTTTTAACATGGGAGTCTACAGTTTTTATATAGTAGTATAGATATTGCAAACATGTTAGAGGTTGTTAACATAACTAAATTTTCATAACAATCTTATATTATTGAAATTGGATTTTGTTTGGTTAAAATAAATGGTTGATTAAATTTAAAATAAATTATAAATATGAGGTGCAAAAAGTTAAAAATTTAAGGACTCAATTGCAATTAATGTTAAAATACATGAGCTAATTACCATGACATTAGTTTTAAATTAATTGAATTAAAAAGGTGTTTCCTTTAAGAGAGGTGATATTGGTATCATTAATTTTGATTGATGTACCACAATTATGCATTACTGGCTTGTACAATCAACTTTAAAACTTGTACATTATGATACATCTATTAAAAATGATGGTACCAATATCACGTCCCTACATTTAATATAAAGAGAGATTAGAGATGATTAGGAAGGAAAAAAAAAGTCCATTTTCAGTGAATAATAATAATGATCTAAAATATACTGACTTTTAAATAATTATTAGACACATGTCTGTGCGATGCGGCGACGGTGTGGTGGTGGCGGCGGCGGTGATGGCGACAGGTGGGGGCGACAGAGACAGGTGGTGGGGGAGGCGGTGGCGGCGACAGGTGGTGGTGTGTGTGTGTGGGGGGGGGGGGGGGGTGGCGGTGGCGGGCGGTGGCAGCGGCGACGATGTGGTGGTGAATGTAAAAGTAATTGATGTAAAAGGGCCAGTGTGGTAATATAGGTATATGAGTATTATACTTATCATTAAGGGTATTATAGGTATATTAGGTGGAGATGTTTAATTTAGTGAATATAGAAAGGGGGTAATATAGTCATTTCAAAGTCTGAATGGCTCTAAAAGAGATAGGAGTTGCTTTTTATATAAGAGTAAAGATATATGTTAGGGTTCCTCCCATTACCCTTTTTTTTTTATATGTTAAATACTTAAACGTATAGTAATTATGGTTAATCTAAATTAAACACTCTGTAATCGGAAATATTGTTGACATTGAGTAATAATGTAATGATCTAAAATATACTGATTTTTTTAACTAAAAAAATTTACCAAATTAGTACGAGTATTTAAAAAGGCGTAATCCGAATTCCGAAACGGCGAACATATGAAATGTTCTTGGGTTGCTTTCGGCCCGATTGAACTTAGACTGGGCCTTATGGGCTTATAAGGAACCTGACTACCAGCGTATGTATTGAATTTGAAGCCTTGAAGGAAGGAATATGGAGGGAGATCTGGATGGAAAAATTCGAGACAAGACCCATCTATCTAAAAACCCAAAAATCAAGAACCCATCGGGGACATCATCAGGAGCTTAAATTAAAGAGGAATGACGCGTTTGATTCACAGGATATTTTTGAAAGAAATAGAATCTGTCAAAAGAATTGGAATTTAAGATTCCTTCAGGGGAATGTTTACATTCCAACAGAATGAGATTTCTTCATCTTTGAACAATCAAACACATTAAGAAATGAAATTCAATTCCATCAAAATTTATGAACCAAACGCGACCTAAGTATTTTTTGAAACAAAATTGCATTCAAACTTTATTTATTTACAGAAGAAGATAAACCAAGTAAAAAGCTAAACTATCAATTAATTAGTAGGTATCTTACGAATAAGAATGCGTTAGAAGAAGTTTGGATTCATGTAGTTTTTAAACCTAAAAAAGGATAGAAATTTATTTATTAGCTCGCTCACAAGGACTGCTTACGTAGTTTACTTACTTGTTAATCAATTGAGATTTGAGAGATATCATACATCATATAGTGAAGGGGTAAAATGAGAACAAAAATTAAAGTGATAACCATGAGAACCACAAAAAATATTATATTTTTTTAAAACACTCATTTATTTATATTTATATTTTTATTTTTTTCTAAACTTTTCATCCCTTCTTTCTCTCTCACTTCCAGACTCACAGATTCACAAGCTCCGATCATCACCATCTGCAAGGGCGGAGCGGCTAAGGGCGACGCCCGTTCCGTATCCAACCACCATCATCTCTAAATTACCGTCTATCAAATCCGAACCATTCCCAAATCCGTTCAACTCCCAACCCCTTTATAAATACCCTCGAGGGCTCCGCCCGTTCGGCTAAGGGCTACGCCCATCCCGTATCCATATGTTTTCAACACATAACCCACTGCTCTCAGACTAGGATAATTTGTTTTTAATTTTTTTTGTTTTGGTATGGGTTTTTATTTAAAAAAATAAAAATTAAAAGCCATACCAAAAAGAAAGGAAATAATGATTATTCTCGTTCTCACGTTAACCCTACCCTACCCTTATATCTTGTATTAATTAAACTTCATTATTATAACTATGCAAGTATAAATCCCTTTTAATTTATTGGTTTCATTTTCCTTTTGAGACTTTGTGACTTGTGAGTCTCTTTTTCATTGATTTTCTTAAAGAATAATGCTATATTTACAAACAATATATAAATAAAAGGTTACAAACACATATGACACGGGATGTGGAGCGATCAACAAAAAGAAAAAAAGAAGAGAAATAAAAAGGTCTTAATTTGATTGGTGAAAAATGTGTTTGTAAATTTTTGTTTGTTGATTGTTTGTCAACCTATCATTTCTTTTTTTTTTCTTTAAAAAAAAAAAAAAAAATCATTTAGATTTACAATCATTTTTGGATTCATATTCAAAAAGTAATATTTCTCATATAATGATCTGTTAAATACAATTATATGATCAAAGTACATAAATGTGTCTATACACAAGATTTGTATATAAAGACGACAAAAAATAATATAAGCCAATTATAATTCAAGGTGGATTTCACTACAACGCCTTCAATCAATCTTTGAAGAATCATATCCATCCAGTTGATACTTGATAGTTGTCTTACTACAAATCCATTTGTCCCCTTCAAATGTCGACCTTCTAGATGTTTGATGGTGGTGGATCCCGCCACTTGCATCGTGCCATGTGTATCAGAGGATGACAATACCCTTTTTTTTTCTATAATATTTGTTTTCTGGGTTTGATCCATCCCATTAACAAAGGATGCATTAATTTATGCCTACCATGAAACAAAACTGTCCTCCTTTCTTGCTATAACTATACATGTACATTGGTGTGTTTATTATCACCATTTAAAAGTGCTCCTTGTGGAATTCAAACTTGGTTGAACCTTTTTGGTTAAACTCATGACATAGGTTACTTAGTTCTTTGGCTAGCACTGGTGCACCACAATAGAATACACCTATGCACAAATAAAGTACACATATTTACTTAAAAACTTTTTATAACGAAATAATATATGATGATATCAAAAATATAACAAGTATGGAGATGCATGGTTGCACTCACCTATCCTAGCACCAGCATGTTTTGTACAAGTTTTTGTGAAAACTTTCTTCCAATTTGGTCTCGCGAAATGGGTTCTCACCTGTTAATGAAAGTTTTGCATGATATTGTTTAACGCAAATTTTAAATAACGATAGTTATATATGATTTAGGAATATTATGATAATGACATAGTACCCGTGTGCCAGACACAATGTCAACGCCGTTTTTGGCATGGTTGAGAGCTTGAACCATAGTGATGAGAGCTGATCGAGCATCACCTTCTTCATAGACGCTAGTCAGGTAGTTATGCATCTCTATCACACCCTGCCACATAAGTCATATTGATATAGTTTTGGGATATCAGACAAAATCTTTGAAAGTTTAACGGCTGAAGATATTAGATTTATATATACCCGTTGATCAAGTTCAGCAACTTCATTCATGACCCCTTTGAACCAATCAAATGAACCTTGTTCTCTAGTTACCCAATAAAAGTAAGCATTTGTGGTCCTCAAAGTTTTCTTCTTTCTTGGAGAAGCTCTACCATGCGACGATGAATCAAGACTCCCAGAACTCAGATCAGATCGCCTACTATGACCAGATGTTGAATCCTGAAAACAAAATCATGTTTAAAGAATCAATGCATAAAAACATAAAGGTGAAGGTAAATGACTATATATAACATTTAGAAAGTGACTTACTTCTAGCTCTTCCATTTTAACAATGTTGTTGAGTAAATCTTTAAGAATACTAATAAAAGGTGTTGCTCCAATGCCTAATCCAACAAGCAAGAGAACGTCATATTTACGGTAGTCTTGTGCAGGAGCACCATACGGCCCATCAATCAACAGTCTCGGCAACCTGATAACAAAGCACGTATAAAGTTGGGGAAAAAAAAACAAACATATACAGCCGACTCATGTCGTAGTCAAGGGTGGAAATTCCGACCCGTTTACTTATGAATGGATCAATTTGGAATATGTTTTATCTCAGACAAGTAAAACCAATTTGTAAGCTAAAAATACAAAAGATGAAAACTATCCAAACTCCAAAGTCTACTTTTAATGCGTATAACATCTTGAATTGTTTTTATTTATAGTTATGGATTATAATTGTAATAATATTATTTTCTAATTATAATTAAATTAACTAAACTTTAAAAATGAACTAAAAAAGTGGTAGTGGGTCAGCCAGACCCCGACCTAGCCCGTTTGTATCTATACAAATAATAATGAACCATTTTGATCCGTTACCCAACCTACCCATCTTCCCATCCCTAGTCACTATAAAGATAGGTAAATAGATACATACGTTGCTTTGGTACTTTCATCAGCTCTGAGCAACCCACTTTTACCAGCCACTGGTGGTTCACAGACCTCTGAGAATACCCTTTTTAGTTCTTGTGTCCAATCACCTAGCTGCCTTATATGAATGGCAAGGTAATCATCGTCTGGAGCAGATGTGATTGAAAATGGATGCCTGAATAAAAATGTAGTTTAGCATAGTTTTAAGTAAAATTATCATTTAAAAAAATGACTATTACCATTCAAATGGAGATACAATAGGGCATTGGACAAACATGTATTGTCCACTTTTGTACCGGAACTGGGGAGGCTTGGACATTTGCAATGTGAGAACATTACCCGGATAAATTGCAACCTAAATATGGTAACAATAAGGAAAAATATGACAAACCATATTACAGTAGTAAGTTTTTGAAACTACTAAAAGACTGGTTGATTTTGTTAACCTTCTTAAGCCGTACAGTGTAGGAGCCTGATCGAAAAAATCTAAGTGTTCTTTCCCCTGCATATAGTAGAACTGGAAATGCAAGGTACATCCAAGTCTGTAGCCATATTATATCACACAATGTAACTTTTGCTGTTAAATTAAGAAGGGCCAAGTGCATAACAAGTAACCAAGTTTTGGTTAAACAACTTATAATAACGAAAGATAACCAGCTTTTAGAAACTTTTGAAAGAACTAAAATCAACATAGCCAAAAGTTATCTAAACGTCACTTTTCACATCATTACTTTGACACGTTTCAGATACTCAAATGACCTTAAATAAATTTTTTTTAAGGGTTTCTATCCTTGTATTAAAACCTTGGAGATTATATAGTTTCTCGCTTAAAAAGATTTGTAGCTCAAAAGGAAATTGAATTAAGCTTGTTTCATTTTTATGCAATTAGCCCAATTAAGAAGCAATAAGTTAGGTACTATACCGTCTTTTTGTACCATTTCTTGACCAAATAAAGGAACCATCCATGGACTAGAAGCAAAATGTAGACAATAACAAAGAGATGGTGTGAATACCAAAAGGCGTTGAAGCCAGTGAGCCTATCAAATGGCTTTGGTAACTTCACTAAGCTCCTTCTGAACCATCTAGTTGCAAGTATGAAGGCAATTGCCATGCACACCACCATTATAATTCCAGTTACACCATCCACACCTCGAACAAGGTCTACATAACTTGGTTTAGTTTCACCAAAGTATTGGCTCATGGTAAGACCATAACTATTATCATCTTGGTTTATAAGCCTTGGGAAATCACATGCCAAATGGTTACCCGCATGGAGTATCACTCCAATTACGATAGCTGCAGCTATGGTCTGAAAAAACAAACGTAAGTTAATGTTGTTACCGAACGCTATAGTTAAAGGTAGATGTGACAAATTCAACTTAAGGTTGATTTGGGTCATGATCTTTAGCGGGTCAAATGGGGATAATACTAAAAGATAGTTAGAAAGGGACTGCATATAATGGGGCGACCCAAGTATGTGTTTGATGTATATGAGCTCGTAAATCACTTTATCAAAAACTTCTATTCATAGCATATATTAATAAATATTTATAAAGTTAAATTAAAAAGTTGGGCGTATTTCAGGTCAACCCAACCCGGCCCATTTGAACAATACAAAAAAGTGCATAGTTTTATCCAACCCGTCTCACTTGCTTGACACGCAATATTGCATGGAGTAGACAAAGACGTATAGTGTTATAAGTCGAACCTTGTGAAAGTTGATGTTGTCATCAAATGGTATAGCATAAGACAACTTAGTGGACCTCAGCCAAGTTATGGTGTTCCTGCACACTGGCAACAGAACAATAGCCATATTGAATTTTAGAGTTTCAGCTGCCCCTTTAGCTGTAAGAACACAGTAGCCCATGACATCAAATGCAGCCCTCTGTTTGTATTGAAAGTATTTCCAAAGAAATAAACCAATCATGATCAAAATCCATAAGCCAATAATCCAAAGTCTCCTCCAATTTTCGTGTACATAATAAACGAATTTCAAACTCATTCTCCTTATCGGACTCCGGTTTCTCAACCCGTGTAAGTTCTGGCTCAAGGCTTGGCTTGTGTAGCTCAAAGCTTGACTGTAGTTTAGGTAAGTGTCTTTTTGTAAAAGAAGTGTTTCGAGTTGCCATAACTGGACGATCACAACAATGTTAATGTTTAGACATCTGCATTATTACTCTTTTAAAAAAACAATAAGATAATAAAATCGCATTAGCTAAAAAGAATATAAAAATGCATAACCGGTTCATTATCGGTCCCAATAGCAAAAGACAGAAAGTAAATTACGTAACATTATGATCAAAGAGGCACAAGACGCGATTTTAATCATTATGCAATAAAAGTAGGACCATGATCAAATGTGACATTAGTTATTGTTTGTTTTGAGTTCATACATGTGAAGAGTGAACATCTATCTAAGCTGAATGCGACTTATTTTAAAAAGTTTATGGTTCAATGGTAATCATGATAAGAGATGGTTGACCACTTGATACACATGGGGATCGATAGTGGAGAATACGCGCAAACGAGGGACTATACAACAAATTCCCATATATAATGGGAACAAAATGATCGATGTGCATTATATTATATATCAACGAAGATGGATAGCAACACCTGTATTCAACATGGGAGCGAAGTGGAAATTACAAACAAGAATGATTATGAATATTCCTATCTTGTTGAACATTAATTAATAAATTCACATTATCTTCATCTATCTGGATAAATAATAATTGAACTTTTCTTCCTAAACTAAATACAATGTTTTTAGAAACATTATCATTATTGGTCACTGTCATTATTTGAGTCAATTCAATAACTCTTATGTAACTAGCGTTATACCTTGCCGTTGACCGGAGATAACAAATATAAACTGTTTTCTAATTAAAAAAAAAACCTTTTAAAAACACTTACATATTAGTATACTAATAAATGAAAAACCTAAAATATAACATCGAAATCAAAAGGATCATTTAAATTTCTCTTCATTATCATGTACATGTCATAATTTAAAAGTTGTTTCATTATTATGTAGATATGAAAATTCATCAAACAGAAGAGATCTTAAAATGCTAATTAATGGCAATAATTGAACGTAACACGTTAACCTAATCTAAAACATCTAAATATAATGCTCACAGTCACTAAATCAAGCAAAACAAAAAAACAAATGAGTAGCAAATGTTAGGTAAAAACATGACCCAAAAAAAGAAAAAGCTAAACAAAGAAACAAAACCAAAAAAAAAAAGAAATCAAGCAGGCAGGCAGACAGACTGACAAGCAGCTACGCAGCAGCCTGCTAGCCAAAGTAGTTCAAAACCGAAGGAAAAA
>JAOXNX010000033.1:33340348-33364979 GCA_028566075.1 Solidago caesia
CAAGTATATACAATGATGCACGAAGATTTTCATGATGCACAATGATTTTCAGTTAAGAGAATAAGATTGTTTTATTTATTTTACTTTAATACTTGTTTTATTTTAACCAGGCCTAAATAATGTTTCTTTTCATTTATGTTATTCGTTAATTATTACAACTTTATCATAATAGTTAATATATACATTTGTATATTTACTATACTAGGATATATATATAAATGAACAAACACAAACAAACAATAATGAACAACTAAATGAACCTTCACGAACATAAACAAGCGAACAAGACACATATGTTCATGTTTGTTCGTTTAACTAAATTAACGTTTACGGATATAAACGAACAACAGTTATCCAATCCCGTCTTCAAGAGGTATGAAAGAGGTATATTAAATGTGAGACTTGTATCGCAAGGATCGAGTTGTAAGGTTAGGTTTCTTTCATTAATCTGAAAGAGGATACTTGGGTTCTCCCAATAACTAAAGGACATATTTGTAAGTTTTAGTCGCTTAAAAAGAATAAACATGTACAATAATTTTAAAAAATACGTTGTTATTTTATACCATAAACTTTATACATTACTCTAGCGATTTTAACTTACACGCAAACCTTAAAAAAAAATAAAAGTATAAACATTATTTCTAAGGCCGGTCCCAACCGACGTCGTGGCAGGGCGTCGTCCCTCACGTCCTCGAGGACGTGGTTGGCAGTGAAGGCGTCGAGCTACATCGTTAAATTTTGGACGCGTGAAGACATCAGAGGACCTTTTTTTTAACTAGAAATTTTCCAACCTTTTTGTATATAAACTACCACAATTCTTTTCCATTTCCATTCAAAACACAATCACACTTTTTAAACATTTCCAACTTTTTCATTTCATGGCAAACTGAAACAATTAAAACTTTGACCCTCGATGATAGTGCTTGAGACTAGTAGTTTTATTTTTATTATTATCGTAATGTTTTTTTTTTATCAAAATGTTTTTTTTTATCGTAATGTTTTTTTAATTAGTATTGTAATATTTTATTTTTATTAATGTAATGTTTTAATTTAATATAAATAATAGTTTTATTTAATTTTGTATTAAAATAAAATATTTGTGGATGATGTGAGGATGTGGTGTGGATCAGTTATGGATGGTAGGGGGAATTCTTAAGGTGTTCTTGGTGATACGACGTTAATGTAATAGTGAGGATGAGATAAAGATGAAGTGAGGATGTGTTATGATCTAGTAACTCTTAACAAACCAACACTATTTATGAAGGGAAAATGTTATATGCTGCTAACATCATATATGCTGCATACACATAAATATTTTAATGATAAAAGGGGCCCCCCTGAATTTAATGTTTTCCCTCACAAACATTCACAAACATCACCTAACTATATACTGTTAACATCATATAAGTTATCCCCATTTTAAAACTACAAAAAGTGAAAGTGAAAAAGGTGGAACCCCACAAATTAATACGTACGTACCTCAATGTAGCCAAGCCTTTCAGGATCCAACTCTTCCATAATTAAAGCTGCATATTCTTCTGATTGTTCTTGTAACCTTGATAACTTGTTTGCTGACGCACTTAGCATTATAATCTGTCGTTTTTTTATATATATTTATAACATATTATTATTATTATTAATTCATCCATTCATTTCTCTTATCATCAATTAAAGAATAAAATAATAGAATTTTAATGAAATCTTCTGTAACGAAAAGGAAACAGTCCTCACCAACTCCCTCTTATTTTTCTTTTAGCATATACCGGTTCCGTCTAAAAAAATCCACTTAGCTTGATTTTAAAGTTGGTAGGTGATTTTTGCACCACACAAATTACCTTGTAGGATATCATCATTACTGGTATCAAAAGCTATACATTGGTTTCCAATAGTTAGTTTTAACGGCCAACTATTATACTCTCACTCCTAAACAACACGAATTTGAAAAGGCAATGTCGTTGAGCCCAAGTTTGTCGTTTAAAAATTTTTTTAACGTATTTGAAAAGGTTGTTAGCATCAAAAACCTAATTTTTATAGTAAACTTTGTGAATACTTAAACATCTACAGGTCTTAGGCTCTTAGGAAAAATAATGAAAATAGTATCAAAGAAATTCACCAAGAGCATATACGTACATATCTTTTTTTTTCTTTTTCTATTTTTGTGGAAAACTACATAGGCAAAAAAAAAAAAAAAAGATGAAACTTTATTCCCTAATAAGCTTATTTAGTATCATGATACATATACTTTCCAAAATATAATAACAATAATTCTGAATCTGAGGCATATATAAAAAAGTAACAAGATTTTTTCTTGAAAAGGGAAAGTAAAGGCTTTAATTTGTTGTAGTAGGTTGTAACTTGTAAATGGAAATGTTCAACACAAGTCGAAAATGTGTCTATGAGCTATATATGCATGAGAAACATATTGAAAATTGACATTTTTAATTACAAAAAACAAAAAAAAGTTGACACATTTTACTCGATCATCACCACTTAATTATACAACTTTGTAATATTTTCTTAATTTGAAGTTGTTTATTCTAACATAAATGTTCCGTCTATTTTAAAATTATAAATAACCACCAACAAATTTGTTGCAAAAAACGCTATTTGTGTACATTTTAGTATGCCAAATTGCCAATGATATTCAGTAAACAAAAAGCAAAATATTATTATACATACTTCTAAAATAATAATCAAATATATATATATATATATATATATATATTGGGTTAAAAGTTGTATAAAATCCTACTTTTTTTTTATAATGGGGGTGGGAAGATTTTGTAAAACAGAAATGATCGACCACCACCAAATCAACTCATGCAATAATAATCGAAAAAGACTTGTTGCCTGTAACCCCGTCAACCACTCGATCGATCGCCACCCTTCCAAATCCACCACCCAAAAACTAGAATGAAAACAATTCAATCAAAACAAGTGTACATATATTTAATTTTATTTTACTATTTATATCAATAACTTAACATGTTTGAATTTTTCAGTGACAAATTAAATATAAAATTATTAATCATATGATAATAATAATGATAATACTTGGTCTCATATATGATCAAATTAAGAATGCTCACCTCTTTTACTTCTTCTTCTGTGATTCTTCCGTCTTCATTCTTGTCCACCCTGTATATATAGTAAATGTGTTGGGATTTAATTTATTCAGATATCGATCCAAAACATAACATATAATATCATAAAGATAAAGATAGAAATGGAACTAGTGATCGATCGATCGATCATATAATTAATTCGTACATGTCAAAAAAGATCTGAAGGCGAGAATCGAAACTTTGATCTGTAATCTGAGACCAATATTCGTATAATTCATCTCTACTAATCTTGTCAACTTTTAATCTCCGTCTTCTACTAATTGCATCATAAACTTCAAGTGCAAATTCTTTGGAGTCTCGCATTCCTTCGATCACAAATTTAAACAACCATATATATATATATACTCATTAGACAGACGTCTCTCCAGGATCCTGTTTTAGTTGTATTATAATATAATATAATATATAGGATAGGATGTCAGGATGTGTTTGTAAAAAAATTCGACAACAAATTAAAACGAAACCAAACCTATGCATTGTGCGAAATCAGCACGATACAAAAATCCATCTTTAGAAAGCTTGTCAAAATTATTCTGAACTTCATTCCAACCATCAACATCATTAATTTTATTATTACTAATAAACCGAAGACCTTTAAGCGCTTTATGAGCGCCAGAACGCGTCCTATCTAGCTGAGCACGTTGTCTACGCATTGCTCTTGCAGCCAGAGCAGAATCCAGCCCTGATCCAGAAACCGCAACGTTGTTATTTTGCGATGAGGATGAAGAATTTGCACGGTGACCGTAGCTCCAAGGAAACCGTCTTAATTCTGCAGAAAACTGTCTAGCTTTCGCGACTGCTTCAGCTTTCAACTCTTGTGAAAACTGACGTAATCTGTTTGATGAGCTTCTTCTCAATGTCGTCGAGGTTGTCGAAATTGTTTCAATATTCATGAAATCGTTGTCGATATTAATGTTGATATTGTTGGCAGTACCAGCTGCCGTCGATGTTGCTGGCTCCACGCTGCGAAGGATGATTGTATCGTCGTCTTGAAGATCGAGTGTGACTTCAACGAATTCTTCAGCGGTATTTATTGATGATGTATCTGTGTATGCGGCAGGCGATGAACCACCGCTTAACATGTTGTCCGGGATGGTATCGGACGCCCAACGACGTTCGTGACGTCCGGCTCCGCCTCTCATGATTATTTTTACGTACTAAAAGAATTCGTTGCAAATGGAAAAAACAATGAATTGTGAAAGAAAGAAAAAATATTATATATTGGGAGGGAGGGAGAGAAGTAATACGCGTGAGGAATAATAATAAGAAGACGTTAGAGTTAAAGAGAGCTGAGAATAAAGGAAAGAGACATGTTTTTTTTTGATATATTGTAGCTCAAAAATTAGATTCACTCACTTGTGTGCGCGCATTTAATTAAAGTTTTGATTGTAGGGGAATTATTAATTTTTTGATTTTAATCGTTCACTAAGTAATTATTTTTTTTTTTAACGGCAATTGTCGAATAGCGAGCACGGACATCCAAGAGTGAAGGTCTATTCAAACTAACGTAGTCGGTTATCTTAACCGAAACTCCCATCAAATAGAAATAATGAGGATCAAACACTCATTTCATGAGTAAAATCGAGATGTTTCATGAGTTCATCTACTAGATCATTGACACCAACTAAAATATTGTTTATTACTTTGGAAATGAGTAGCGATATATTGAGACGAGTAATCAACTAATATATATGTTGTGAATTCAAAAATTTTAATTCATAAATTATAAATAGTGTAAGTTGTTTGCCTAAATAGAATTGTTTTCTTCTAATAACGAAAGAAAGGCATAGTAGATATAATAAGAATTTTTTTTGAAATGATAATTATCTTTATTGTTATTATATTATTTAAAAGAATAATACTATAAAAAAGTTTTATAATAATTATAGTTATTGTTATTATATTGTTTAAAAGAATAATAATATAAACAATATTTGTTAAATATTATGTCAAATGAAAAGAGAAATCGGGAGAAGATAATTATGTAGATAGGGGTTTGTCAATGACGGGACTAAGGTTGTCAATAAGCTCAATTTTGTGTATTAATTACATTATACTTTCTTTTTATTAAAAATAGTTTGTATAATGTGCATTACTTAAAAGGAAAATTATGTAGAGAGAAGTATATAAATAATAAAAGTTGAGCAATCGTTTAAAGAAGGTATTGAGCCCTCTTATCTCCAATATCCAGACGGCTCTTTTAAGTTATAAATTGATTTTGAACAGACCGTTGGTTTTGAATGAATTAGTATCATGGATCAAGAAAAAGAAGAAAAAGGCGTTCTTATTTAAGGCCAGTTTTAAAAGCTTATGATAATGTTAATTGGAAGTTTTTGTTAGCGGTTATGGAGCAAATGGGTTTTCCGACAAGATGGTGTAAATGGATTCATGGGATTCTCGCTTCTGCTAGGGCGGCGGTTTTAGTTAATGGTTCGCCTACTTTTGAATTTCAATGCTACAAAGGTATGTGTCAAGGTGACCCTATTTCTTCATTTCTTTTCTTGATGGTTATGGAAGGTTTCTCATGCTTGATTAATAAAGCTACTTTGTCCGGTCCTTCGTTTGGGTTGAAGGTACCTAATAAGGAACCGATTACTTCCCACCTTTTATATGCGGATGATTGTACTTTCGTGGGTGATTGTTCAGGTAACAACGTCAGTAAGGTCGCAGGAATCCTTAGAGTGTTTTTCTTATGTTCCGGACTGAAAATCAATCTTGGAAAATCAAATCTTTATGGGATGGGGGTGGAGGAGCACAAGATTAAAAGAATGGCCGAGTTGATTAAGTGTAAGAAAGGTGTTTTGCCTTTCACGCATCTTGGTATTCGGATTGGTGGAAACATGAATAGAATTTCGAGCTTGAATTTTTTATTTGATATTTTTGAATCTCCATTAGTTAGGTGGAAGGTGAATTGTATCTCGATTGGTGGTAGGGTAACACTCATCAAAGCCGTTATGGAGAGCTTGCCTACGTATTATTTTTCATTATTTAAAGTGCCTGATACGGTGATTGGTGAATTGGAGTCTATTATTAGAAAGATTAATTGGGTTTTATAGGAGATGGCACTTCGCCGATCAAAAATGGAGATTTGGGTATTGGTAAGTTGAAAGACTCTAACGTGGCCTTGTTATCTAAATGGATTTGGAGATACAGAAATGAAACGGATGCACTATGGAGAAAGGTAATTGACTCGCTTCATGCTTCTAATAGAGGTTGGTACTTGGTTCCGGTAAATGCCTCTTTTCCGAGGGTTTGGAAAGCAATTATTGGGGTTGTAGACCGGTTCAAAGTAGCGGGTAGATGCCTTGTTGATTTATTCAAGGGTGTGTGTGGTAAAGAAGATAATATTCGGTTCTGGTTGGATCCGTGGATTACCAACACTTGCTTGAAAGATTCGTTTCCCTCACTCTTTAAATTGGAGAAGGATAAAAAAAAAAATGTGTCGTGAGCAACCGTTTTTGTTTGGATACTAAGAGGTTTGTTGGCTATTCTGATTGGTACTGGAGTCCTTTAAACAACGAGGTGCTAAATGAATGGAGTAGGTTTTGTACTTTATTGATGGGGTTCGATTAACGGCGGCTGTAGATAGGTGGGCTTGGCATGGCGATTCTAATGAGGTTTTTACGGTCAAAAGTGCTAAAAAGTTCATAAGAAGTGCAACGGATTACAACGGGAGGTTTGTTTTTAAATGGGCGAATGGGGTGCCAAAAAAATGTAATATCTTCATTTGGCGGGTTGCTCTTGATCGATTGCCAACTTACAAAGCTCTCCAGGTACGTAATTGCAGCTTTGGTTCTACTCTATGTAGGCTTTACGAAACTTGGGACGAAACTGTCGATCACATCTTATGCTATTGTCACTTCGCTTCCAACATATGGGGAAGAATAAGTACTTGGTGCAAGGTGGGTCCGATTATTGCTTCCACGTTTAAGGATCTTATCGAGTTTTATGACATGGTGGGTTTGGGTAAGAAGTCGAGGAAGATTTTCAAAAGCATCATTTTTGTCACTTGTTGGTGTTTGTGAAAGGCTAGAAACGAGAAGATTTTCGAGCAAACGACGATTAGCATCGACAAGGTTTTTCTTGAGGTTAAGGCTATAGGGTTCATATGGTATAAGTGTAGATTGAAACATGGTACTATTAATTGGGAGGATTGGAATAACTTTAGTATAAGTTAATTCTTTTGTATTCTTTGATACTACTCCGTAATTACGGAGTAGTGTGATATATATGAATGATACAAAAAAAAAGAGGATATATTAGGAAAACGATCATGAGAGAGTAACTGATCATATAGTTCATCCTTATTTCCACTTTGACCGGCCGTAGGTAGGAATGGAAGAATAGAAAAAAATGTTCACCAACTCTTATCTTCAACCTAACCAAAGTAACTTATGTCACAAGGAAAGAAAAAGAATCGAAATTTGAAGACATTCAAATCAAATTTCATATCACGAACCACCCTACTAACTAAGTATTAACTAACTACTATTTGGTAATTTAATACGTGGAAATCTGCATCCCGGCGACTTTGAACACAATTTAAAGAATGCTAACAGTTTGAATGCGACCCGACCCAATTTTTTAGTGCTTACAAAGTTACAAGCAAGCATTTACTTATTTGTTTTAATTAGATACATATATTTAAGTAAAAGTATGTTTGTCACAATGTATATCATTTATTGGAGAGTTACATCCACTTTCATACGTATCTATCCTATTATATAAAGTATCAACCCTCATCTTTTTTTTTTAAATTACAGACTTGATCTATCTAAATTACTCCTTTATCTTCAACACGTCTATCATCTAACATACATGATCTATAAAAAATACCTTTAATGAAATAAATTATTACATTTATCCCCCAACTCCTAAAATAACTATACTACCCTTTTTATATCAATTACTTTTATATCAATAACCTACACTATTCGCCGTCGTCGCCGCTACCACCATTGTCATTGCATCGCGCGGGCATGAGTCTAGTGTGTGTATATATATATATATAATGTGTCTACCATCTAAATATAATACGTATATTGCTTACGTACCGGGTTACCTCGAATACAATTAACCATGTTATTCATTTTTACCGTTTTTGACAACTTTGCATTAATGTTTGGCTGTCCCTAAAGTTGTGGTGTATATCTGGTGTAAAGATATACAGAGGGCAGAGGATGATTTGTGAACGAGTTAGAGTTAGTATGAGGCTAGAGGGTGCTCGACAGTCGGCCCCTTCCAACAAATGTAACTTGATATATAAGTTTTCACTTTAAAGGTTAAATCAAACTAAGTTTCTTTAATTGACCCTTCCAAATCAAACAACTAATACTATTAATGTCAAATTTTGGCTCTGCGAACCGTTTTGTAATTTGTCACACTTTTATTCAGTAAGATAAAGAGGATGATTTGTTCTATTTATATTAGTCGTAAAAAAGAAGATGATATGTTATGTTTATATTAATTGTAAAAAGGAAGATGATAGAGAAAGTGTTCTTTGCTTTTATAGTATTAATAATTATATTATTCTTTAATACATGAAACACGGTAGAAACTATTTAAATGACACATACGTATTTCTTCAAGTTAATTAGAAAAAATTATGGTGTTTTTACTTTTTAAGATAAATGCAATATGATTTATATGGGTTTTGTTTTAAACAAGTTTTCTGCATAATCCAATTGCATATTGCTATTTATTTTTAAAAATCTCTCCAGTAGATCTATATATATTTTGCGGATATGAGTACCACTTGAGTTATGCTCAATTGGTCTAAACATTTATATTAACGATCAAACTTTTTATTATTCTAAAGACTACATCATCAAATATAAAATATTATCTTTCTTTTGCAATAATAATGATTAATTAATATTAACTTATATATGGTTTTATAAGTCTGATCAAAGATTAATGTGTAATCTCATAAAAAAAATATCAATGTAGTTTTCTACTTTCTGGAAAAGGTAACTGGTGAGACAGTGACAACATAACAAAACTTGGGTATTCTCTTGACTTTGGTTCTCTACCTTTTTTCACCCTCTTCCAATATTGTAGATTCATATTCTATAGTCTTAAAATCAAGAAAATGACATTTCATATTTTTTTTATAATTATAGTCAATTAAATTTATATGTGTACTCTCTATTTTCAAATTAATCTAGAAATAATGAAGTATGCAATGCAACGCATCGCAGTGTGATCTGCCATGACAACAAAGACAAAGTAACATTAAAGATGATTGATTAACAATCAAAGATATGTATGTATTGATAACAAAAGTGAAAAAAATTAAAAGGATAAAGACTTCTCATGTTAAAAAGAAAGAAAGAAAAAAGCGATCTAATTGTTATTATAGATTAATTAACATAAAACTGTGTACCTGTAACATACTGAGTATTTCTTTTATCGATCTCTTGTAGTCACAATACATACAATAAAGTACATAATCAGTAGTTCCAAAAGTCAAAACAAGAAGCTATCAGCTTTAGAAATCTATAGCTAAAGAGCCAAGTTTTTGGTAGCAGAAACTTTTAAATACATTTTTATAAAACATACACTTTGTCATTAATTTAAAATGCATATCCTTTGCAAAGTTCTATTGGGAGTTGGTCAAATATTGACTTGGGCTAGGAACTCATCATATATATACTTAGGGAAATGATCCGTAATGCAAATTTGTTAAGAAAAAAATTTGTATTTCGTCCCCTGAAGTTTATTAATGTACATATTAAATCTCCGGCATGTGAGAGGCGCAGTACCTAAGCTTGCGTAATGTTGCAGTACGGATGATATCCCCATATACTTATATATATATGCTGCTTCTTCTTTTTAGAATATCATTTTATTTCCTGATATAATTCTTAACATAATTAGTTTAACTGGAATTTTAATGAATCGAATAAACCCCGCAACCAAAACTACCCGTTGCTGTTGTGTTCGTACATATCTGATATAAACTTCGAACGATCTAACAAATAAAACTCATTTGAAAATCCTAACCAGCTCTTGATGATAACTTCAATTTTTCCAGAATATCTAAATGTGAAAAAAGAAAAATGGGAAAAAAGATGAAGAAATAAAGAAGAAAAAAAACTACCTTTTGAAATTAAAAAAATAGAATGGAGATGCGGGGTATCGATCCCCGTACCTCTCGCATGCTAAGCGAGCGCTCTACCATCTGAGCTACATCCCCGTTAGTTACATATCTTACTTTTAATTTTACTTATACTTATATAATATCTATTGTAAATAAAAGTAACACAATGAAGGTCAAATGTCAATCTTGACTAGTAATTTTCAACTTATAAAGTTCTAGTTGATAGGCAGACACCTCTTTAAGTTAGTTACTCAGTTAAAAGTGTCACAACAACGAAAAACCACAGCTGAGTCATTAGTTGACGGAAACTACACTACGTTACTGCTAGCCTTTTGGCGGAGGAGGTGCCGTGAAGATCCATGAGATGTTAAATATACATACAAATTTACAATTTATAAATCCGAAGAAGCCTCAATCAGACTCGGTTGAATTATTTGTGCATTCACTTCCAGGGACAAAGGAGATTGTGGTCAAGAAGCAAATGACAATCAGCCATACAAACAAATCGAATGCAGCATTTCCTACTCGGAAACAAGTCCACATATGACTTCTAATGCTTACATTAGAATGATGCTAATAAATTGAGTTCAAAACCATTGAGCTTTTGCTAAAAGAATAACACACTGACCAAAAAGAGCATAAACCTTAAGAAGGAAAAAGGCGAATCTTTTTTATCGCTCCTGTTACATACACGGTTACAACAAGCATTATGGGAGCCAAAGGAGAAACCACAAAGGTTCTCTATCAATGATCTACACCCTGACAAGGGAAACTTTTTCTGTACTACAGATACTACTACAACATAAACCCTAAAATTATGTACATAAACTACCACTTCATGAAAAAAGGGTGCAGATATAATGAACTAACAACATAATTAACCACAAGAAACCACCTTTTAGTACTTTCCATTACCTTTTTGGTCAACCCGGCTTTTCCATTCCATTGGTACAAGTTTTCTGAGCTTTGGAGGTTTGTTTGGTAATCTTGCAGGTGGGCTTGTGATTGATCTCTTCAATGGGTTGCTACTACTTCCATGGTGTTTTGCTTCCATGAGTACATTCTTGAAATTTTTGCTTGGAGATGATCTGCTGGATTGATTAGTAGTTGGCCAATGGAACTGTCCTCTTGTGGGGTTGCTAAGATCGTTACTTTTCTCGTTGACAGACAGTTTATGTTTCTTTGTAACATCAGGACCGTATGAGAATTTGGTAGGTCCGCCAGGCTTTGAAACTGGGATGGCGAATAATGCTTTCTCGAGTTTTTCGTCTGATGTCAACTTGCTAGTCCTTATGGATTTCTGAAAAGGTTTCTTTTGCCATCTAGCCATCCCTTCTTGGTCTTGCTTACGGTATTCAGCTGCGATGTTGCATAGTGTTTGAGCAGCAGCCAATTCCCTTGAAGGATGCCCAGCTGTGAAAGAACAAGCATAAAGTCATGGAAATGGCGGTGGTTAGATGTAAACGTTTATGGCTGTACAATATGTCTGAAAATATAATCTAGTACATTATTAACCCATTCCTCCCGTAAAAATTGCAAGAATTTTGTTTTTGAGATATAAGAATTGGAAAATTTTCTTCCCAACTAATTGGTCCTTATCGTCATTCCAGATTGAAGAACTCTTTATTAAAGGCTTTTCTATATATCTAACAAGTAATTGAAAACTATACTAAAACTGGTCAAGTTAACAAATGGAAATTTCATGGGATGTGGCAAATGATTAAAAAATAAATAAATAAAATGGGAGTGATACATATTATAGGAGTGGCAATTTCGACGCATTTACTTAGCAATTACCAAATGGGTATTTTACACCAATCAGGTCAAATAAAAAAAATAGCTATAAGGGACTAATAAGATGGGCTGAAAAGTAGCCAAAAATGTGTTTGTAATGCATGCAACCTCCTAATGGTTTTATTCGAGAATTTACATTATTATTGTAATTACCATTAATGTGTGCATACTTGATGAATTAATTACTTACAATACTTTTAAGAAGTGCACAAAAAAGTGTGTGCGGGATCAACCAGACCCATTATTAAAGTTCAGAAACAGTGATAGGTGATGTCTAGAAGTGATAACTAAATTCTTTAGCTTATCACAGAAACACAGCTTACTTGCATAAAACAAGTTCAGACAATCTGCACAGGACGACTATTCATAAATTGTAGATATATTCATTATCATCAACAAAGACAACTGATGGGGGCAAAGAAGAATTTTCACCTGAACTTTTAGAAGCCGTAGTACTAGTATCAGAAGATGTTATTCCGTGATCAATAGTGGTATTGCTAATAGATAACAGAGAAGATTTATCCTTTTCAGTTGGGACTGACTGTTGCAGTCCTAATGGAACTAGGCTCTGATTATATGTTAGAGACTGAAAATCTGCAAGATAAGTAGTGGAAGTAGTAGTGTCTCCTAAAGAATTGGATGACTTCCCCATTCTGACCCATCTACCTTGACAACTACTCTTACTTAGTGTTGACTTCACCACATCTGGATTGGCTTTAAAATCTCTTCCAGAAACATGTGACCAAGGAAAAGTTGGTAAACTGCCTCCATTTTGTACTGCCATTATTAAGGTACGTTAATACAATATTAGTGTGTACATATAGATGTTCGCCACTGGTTATGGCTTGTATATAAATATTACCTTTTGAGGTTGAAGTAGGCTTCATACTGTCAAGAAGCATAAGATCGAGATCCTTGGGAGGAGGAAGAGCTAGGCGGTCCAAAACATCTTTTGGTGCAAACAACGGAAATTGTAGTATATTGGCATGAATATCAGTAAGACCCGAGGAAGAAGTTTCCGCCTTAATTGAGAAAACAATAAAAAGCAAGAGTGAAGAAAAAAAATAATTATGTTCTTAATCAACTTGCAAATGCACTACAGTCTACCTATAGATTGCAGCAAGGACGATTGTGCCGGCGTCAAAAGGACCAGAAAATATAGATAGATAGATAGATCATAATTGAAATCAACATCTTATCTCTCACTTTCTTTAAAAGTCTCCTCTCACTCTTCCCTTCTCTTCCCACCTCACCCCTTTCCCTCTTTCTTTCTTTCTTTCCTTCCTAATCTAAATTCTTTGTATTTTTAATTTTCCATTAATCTATTGTACGCTAGAAGCCTAGAACAATTGTATATTGACAAAATAGAATAACTCTATATCGATAAAATAGAATAACTCTAGTTAATAATTTCTTATAGAAAAATTTAAATAGTTATAAAAAAGATTATGGCATGTAAATACAAAGATATGGCATGTTAATAATTTCTTATATAAAATTTAAGTAGTTATAATTCTACATCCAAACAGAATAACTCTATGGATCAAACTATCTGAAGTGATTTGCCAGACTCATTCAAATGAATCTGATACAATCTAATCAAGACCCGGCCCATTAACAGGTCCAGCGACATCCATCTTCAAGATCCAAATCAAAATTTCCTAAACATTGTTAAACTCTGATACTTGATATTTGTTAGAGATTACAAATAAGATACAACATACGCTTAAAATATTTATTTTATTCAGTAAACAAAAACAAACAAATAAATAAATAAATAAATAAAAATTGAAATGCATATATGTTTTAAAATGCGACTGAAAGTTAATAAAGTCCCAATATTAGCGAATAAACCCTCAAAGCCACATACTAAATCTCAAACAAAGCCTTGTTGCAAACTTCTTTCCTTATAAAGAGATCGAAGCACTTGTGTAGACTATTCAACTTTCAAAAAAGATATTAAAAAACATATACATACGTAGCACTTTAACTGACCTTGTCACACGATGGTTCTGATGCAATTACTTTGTTTTCATCAGTGGTGGTAGCTCCAGAAAGGGCAGATCTTGGTATACAAGAAGCGCTATGGTTATAAGTACCATCTACAGCAGCCACAGTTGGAGTTTGATTATGTTTCTGGAGGTGAAGAACTGTGCAAGCCTCCCTAACTGATGGCAAAATACTTCCAGTTAAAATTTCTGTTTTCTTTTCCTTTTCTTTGACAGACTCGGGACACTTGTAACTACCATCAAGGAGCTGATTCAGTGATACCTCATCTACATGCTTTTCAAAATCACATATATCGTGTTTCAAACCATACACTCCTGACCACAAATCCAATAACACAACAGAAATAGGTAAAAAATCTCGAGCCAAGTTACAGAAAGGGATAATTTATTCCTTAAAAGGTCATACCAAGTATGTTATTTCCACTAGCAGCTGAACTGAAACTTGACAAACCAGCCTTTACAGAGAAAGAATCACATTTGTTCTTAGGCACTTTACCATTTCTTTTATCACTTCGCTTCCCAGAAACAGATGTCTTCTGCTTTCTCTCGGTAGCTGTAGAAAGTCAGCCAAAATATAGAGATATTTGTAAGACATCTGAATATAACAGAATCTGTTTTCATATTTCACTTCGTTTACATTCTTCTCTTGTAATAACTTGAAAACGCAACATAAAGTAAGATGCTTTTTTACCTGCAATGATATATTTAGCAGAATAAGATCCTAGGTCCTTCGGTAGATCATTCACATCAACTACTCCCGCTACATTCATGGAAGCTTCCATATGTGCTACTCGTGATCTTCTAGAGCTACTGCCATTACTTCTAGCTGCTTTCCCAAGTTTCCATTGTGATTGCTTAGCCTCAGGCCCAGAGCCCATATCATGTTCAAGTAATGCTTGACCTGCTTGTCTGTAGAGAGCCTCATCAGACATCTTGTTCCAGAAAGCTGGTCTTGAAACATTCACATTACAGTTATCATCTGTGACGACCACATGCAATGGTTCGTATACGCATTAGTAACAGTAGCATAATGTATATAGAATGTAAAACTAATGTTGGGTCAAATCTTTAATATAGAAAAAAATATTCAAAAATCTTACCCAAATATGTCGTTCATCTATCATGTGCGCATACATACATACATGCATAATAAATCACTTAACAGAAAATAATATCGTCGTAGAGGTGCAAAACTGACACTACTCACACTAGCTTTAGTCATACGAAGAAAGTATGCTACATTATACTAAAACCAGGCTACCAATAACAGAACAAAAAATAGAAAGGAACAAAACCAAAATTAGAACATTAAAATGCAGTTTGCCGTGAATCTGAAGGTTATGTTACATATCAATCAACAAATACGAGAACTCATATGTTATTTATCCAGAACAGAACGAACAAATGAAACGGGACACAGAAACAATGATAAATCAACTATCACTCCATTTAGATGAGTTCACCTGTTTTCAAATGACAATTAATAAGCGAAGACAAAAAGCTTGTACTATGTTCCATTTCACATTCTTCTCCATGTGCAAAGACCTTTTCTTGGCATGTTGGGAGGCGATGTCTTGAGAGAGAGAGAGATGTCAAATTGTGGGCTTTAACCGTTAGTGATTGCTTTACGCTCTTTTTCCATGAAGCTTGCATGTGTTCAAGGATGTATACAAGAACCTTGACAGGGGTTTGCAATCAAGCGTCAAGGTGAAGGCAACGTGCCCCACATGCTTTTCCAACAGGTGGTACACTGGGAAGCAGATTCCATTTCATGGCCCTTTCCTAGAGAAAACTTCTCCAATCGTATAGGTCTATTCTCGACCGAACAGCATAAATATCTTTATCTTTTGTGCATTATTACTTTCACTACACAACTTAATGCAATTTTTCCCTAATCACCCACCTGAAAAATCACCCCATATTCCCACACACACACACAAAAAAAAAAACTAAAAAAGCTTACAAATTTAAGCTTAAAAGCAAAACCCCATATCAATTTCACAATCCAAAAACCCTAATTTTCACATTAAAAATAAAAATAAAAATCTCAACTTTTTAGCAAAACAAACAAAAAAATAAACAGATCTCAAAATTTCAAAGTACATAAACATACAGCAAATTAACAACCTATAGAGTATAGATACACCTATATACATCCACAAACACATATACATATACATATATAAAGTATATATAAATATAAATAAAGAATAAAGTAAGGACCTTTATCCGGAAGAAATGAGGTACTGCAAGCAGAAGATCTCATAATTGTAGGAACAACAGCAGCTGGAAGTTGTAACTCCACTGAATCCATCTATTCACATCATCATCATCTTCGATCTGTTAATTTCAATATTATCAATAAATACTTAATTTTGACCATTTTTGAAAGTCAAAATTATATTAGGGTTTTTGATTTTGAAATTGATTTGAACAAATGATAATAAAACAATAATAATTTAGAGTGTGAAGAAATGGAAGTGATTTGTGAAATGAAAGAAATAAAATTTTGAAGAGAGAGAAAAATTGGAAAGTGGGGAGAGAAAAAAGAAAGGGGGGGTAGTTGCGGCTGTGTTAGGGTAAAGAAATTATGAGATGTATATATAGTTTTCGGGAAAAGGGGTTCGCCGGTCATGTATATTCCGGTGAGTGTGTGGGGTCAGGTTAGATGTACGGTTTCATATTGTGGGTGTATATGTCATTTTGGTTTAAGCACATACTTCTAGTTTTATGTGATTTTTGAGCAAGGGTGACTTTGATTTATAGCTTGCTTTTACTATTACTATGAGCAACTCGCTGTAAATTAACAAAAAGTTCTTGAACGGTTCATGAATTTATTTGATAAACCAGATTATTACCCCGCGTAATATGCGGGTGAATTTATATAACTAATTGTGTATTAAATTGTTTGTAATAACGTACATTTATGTTACACTACATGTTAAAAAACGATGATATTATCAGTATAGCTTTTTATGTTGAGTATGATAATCAAACTTTTAAGTTATCAATCATATTTAAATGTAATGAAATGAAATGAAAGTAATAAGAAACACTCATGTGATAGAACTTAAATATGATCATTTATATTAGAGAATATGAAGTATATATGTATAACTGAACAAATAAGGCAAGCACACAGACACATTCAAGCAAGATAGAAAGAATAGTAAATTTTAAATAAAAAAATTAATGTAGAAATATATAACTATAATAAGAACAGTGAACATCTTCAATGTGGACACAAAAATATCTTTTACGTTGAATTTAGTGTAGTGAAAAGTAAATCCATTTTACACTAAATTTAGTGTAACACTATTCATTACACTACGAATCATTATTTTTAGTTTTAACCCTTTCAAAATATAAAAAATTATATATCTTATTATATTTGAAGTAATCAACAAAAGTACTACATAGAATATTTTTAAGTTTTTTCCTTAACTATTAACAAATTCATAACTAAAACATAGACTTGCTGATCAATGACTCTTTTTGACAACAATTGCTTTTTCAATAGAAAGATATTATCTATGACTGTAGTATTCAAGTGAGAAGAGTATCCAAATATAACATTCCTATTGCATCAAAATAATCATCACTGGATATTTGTAAGAAAAACTTTGAATAAAATATAATATCATTCATCATTGACTACGAATTCTCACTTGTATAAAAATCGACATGCAAAACAAATACAAGAAGAAAATAATGTCATTGGTTATGTATATTAGAATACTTGGTGAATACTAGTAAGAACTTTCTCAAAAGCAACAACTTTAAATCATCAAGACATAATAAGGTAAGAAAAACACTATTGATCGACATCAAAACAATAATCGTACCTCATAAATATAATTCATTTATGTTAAAAAAAAAACATATGCGCATCCTTTGAGAGCTATGAATATTTGTATTTAAAGTGGCTACAGAATAAAAATTTCAAAAACAAAAATAAAATTTGATGATTATAAACATGTTAAACTTTTTTGTTGAATATAAAAGAAACCATTTAAAGCAATTATGTAACTCAAAACTTTTAGTTAAACTAATTGGCTATTTTAAAAAACTAACATCAAATTAAAAAAAAATCGACAAATGTGATTGAACATTTGATTTCTATAGTTTCAAACATTTTATTTAAAAAAATGATCCATTGATTTGTTGGTATTGTTGAAATCAATAATCGATGATGTTTTTGTGGGAAATTTAAACAAAGCTTTTAATCTAAATTAATAATTTGAATTTAGAAAATATAATCAAAAGAATATCATCTAATGAATTGTATGTGATGAGTAAAATAAGTACATATAAAGTCAAAAGATTAACTTTACGTCAAACATGACATCATAAATTTTGATATAGTGACTCTAAATTATTAAATTTATTTAAAGTCGGAGGATTAACTTTGCGTCAAACATGAAATCATAAATTTGATCTAATGACTCTAAATTATTAAATTTGGTTACCATTAAAATTGGATGATTAATATTGACATTGACCATATCTTTAGTCAAACATAATTAATATACACTCAAAAAATAGTTCATACAATTATAGCATCTCTAAATGTATATTGATGTTTTGCAAGCATTATTTTATTAAATAAAATACAAAAATATTGAATAGAAATATCGTTAAAAAAAATAATCATCTAATTGGTAGTAGTATTATATGTGATGCAAAAAGTTTTGTATATATACTCAATGCATCTAATTGGGTTGTGCAAGCTAAACATATTTTCTTTGTTTTATATTATATAAAATAACAGAATAAAAGTTATACATATTTTTGAAAGCCTTTTTTAAATTATTAATTACTCAAGATATTTTTTAAAATTTTATTAGATCTACATAATGTAAATGTAATGAATAAACTTACAAAATTTGTACATTTAAAGTCGGAAGATTAACTTTGTGTCAAATATGACATCATACATTTTGATCCAATGACTCTAAATTATTAAATTTGGTTACAATTAAAGTTAGATGATTAATATTGACATTGACCATATCTTTAGTCAAACATATTTAGTATACACTCAAAAAATAGTTCGACATCTCTAAATGTATATTGATGTTTTGCAAGAATTATTACATTAAAGAGATAAAATACAATAATATTGAATACAAATATCATTACAAAAAAATAATTAATCATCTAATTGGTAGTAGTATTATATGTGATACAAAAGGTTTTGTATATACTCCGTTTAGTTAAACGAACAAATACAAACATATGTATTTTTCGTTCATTTATGTTTGTGAACGTTTGTTAAATTATTTCGTAATGTTCACTTATATATCCTAGTGTGGTGTATATACATACATATTTATAAACTATTATTATAAGTTTGCAATAATTAACGAATAACATAAACGAAAAACAATATTATATTGTATTTTAAACATTGTATATTTGGTGAGTCAAGCTGTGTTAGCATAAATTTGTTGATGACAAACAATGTAAAAATAATTAAGTCTTTGGTTATTGAGCTGAGTCAGCTTGGGTGTTTCCAAGCTGAGTCAGCTTGAACACCTTCTGTTTATAATTAATAAGTAAAAAAGGTGGTTCTTCAAGCTGCATCAACACTGAAGAATGACACTTGATTGGAAGTCAAAGAATAAAGATCAAGGATAGAAAACCAAGTTGATGGGTTGAAGTCAGCTTAGTTCTTAGAGTCAGCTTGGACGAACATATGGGAGTTTGATGTTTCACAAGTGTTTCAAACCTTCCTTAACAAGTCTGGATATCATCATCAACATTGTGAAAGGATAAAATTGTACGATGTACTATGCAGATGCTCAATGTTGGTGGTTGTCCTTTCTATGAGGTGTCCTGTTTTTTAAAGAAAAATAAAAAATAAAATAAAGGAGTTGTTTGTTTGAGAGATGTTGCCAATGGTCAAAATTTATTTTATGTTATACCTTTTTAAAAAATCCGTTGAAAAAGAAAAAAAACGGACAATTCGTTGGTAGAACGTGACCATCACCACACTTAACGTGTCGCGCAGGTGGCCTCAGCACGATGTAGCAATTGGGCCAACAATAATGGGTCGGTTGGAGATGTTCTTAGCCCAAGTTTAAATTTTGATTTTTTTTAACCAAAAAATAGTTTAATATAAATAATTTCTTAATAAAATAAAATAAAAATCTAATCTAGCAATATATTAAAACATGATTGAATAATCTCTTAAATGATATTTGGCATGTTCTTTGAGTGACACGTGTCATTTGAGTTATCAATAGCTTTATTTAATTACAACATACCATAGATAATTTATTAAACTAATAACTTGTATCCATTAATATAAAAATTATTTATTTCGTACTTTACAATATTGTTACCATATATATATATATTACTATTTATTCGTACATATAAAAACATTCATATATAGATTTGAAATTGACTTTTCTTCAACTTTATTGATTTTTGGTTGTGCAAATATACAACTTTGATTATCCATTCTATCTACCAAATGTCAATACATTAAAACAAGATTATGGAATCCTTTGATTAACAAGTGATATTTTATTAAAGCGACGCGTGTCTTTTGAAATTTATATAAAAGAATCCTACTTTTTAAATATCATAAATAATTAAAACTTTTAGTTAATTAATATATTAATATATATACACATATACATTTAATATAATAAAAACTCTTATCTTAAAATATCTATTATATTTATTGTTATCATAAGTATTTATTTGCATCCCATTTTTATTTTCGGTGTTAATTTATAATTTATAATATATAAAAATAAAACTTATTTCTAATCTATATGACATGTTAAACTTACTTATAAATATTAATAATATGTCTATGTTTCTAATTTATAATTTAATATTACTTATTATTTAATTACTTATTTATATGCTAACATAAGTAAATGTGGTTGAAAATTTTTAAAACAAAACAAATCATGTTTTAGATTTGAAATTGACTGTAAGAAAATTATGGTTTTAATTCAGGTAAAGTTTATTTTTATAATATTTTGATTGTATTGTATTTTTAATTAATAGTTATTGTATTATATATGTTTAAAAGTATCTTTATTTTTATGTAAAATCGTATAAGGTTGCTCTCAATATGAGATTTTTTTTTTTGTAAATTTGATTTGTTTATGATGCAGTATAAACAGAACTGATATTTTAGTTGTTTACGTGATTTTTATTTAACATTTGTATTTTAATTAGAACTATATTTTATAATTGAATTTTTTTATGCACATATGGTGTTTGATGAAATATATATTATTACATATGTATATTTTTTGTTTCGTTACCTTCATCGAAATTGTCGAATCATTTAGTTAGACAAATATCTATAATTTACCAATATATATATATATATATATATAAGAGATCTATTAATTCCTCCTTGAAGAAGTAGGAGCCCTTAAATGAATTCCAACGATGAATTCTTAGCCTTATGATCAAAAAAATGATGTCATCTTTGACCTAATTGTTGGTGGCATTTTTAATCCTCCCATTTTTAACATTTTAACAAAATTTAGTGAATCTTTTGATATTTAATTTTTTTGATGGTTTCAATTTTTTTAATTCTTTTTACGCATTATTATTTCTAATCATAATATGTTACTTAGGTTAAACATATAGACTCTTAATGTTTTTATTTTGTTGCTTCTTGATTCTAATGATTATGACTATTTATGAGAAAGCTTTTAACAAATATTGAGTGCCTTCTAAACTTTTAGATATACTGATTGTATTTAAACAAATGTTATTAGACGTACTGGTTATATTTAAATTAGAGAAATGATATATTCTCCTAAAGATTAGCCTAAAAATCATCCTAAATCACAAGATTATAACATGTGGATTTCATTAAATCTCTTTCATAATCTTATCATTTGATTTTTACACATGTCATCATCTTGTGGTTAGAATGATTTTTAGGTTATTCTTTTTGGAGTATTTATCATTTCCCTTAAAATAAATGTTCTTAAAGGTAATTATAAGTTGCTACTAGAAGCACAACCATCTTATGTCAATGAGGTGCAACTGGATCCATTAGAAAAATAAAATTTCGCTTAGTTTTAGTATAATTTTCATATAATCTTAATCTATAATTAATATAGTTCTACTTATGAACCTACTAACTTTGCACATAAACATTATTAGTTTTAGTTTTGAACCTGCTCGAAAAAATTGCTAGCTCCGCCCTTTGTTGCTACATGTATTTTAAATCGATATTTATTTTGTGTATATATCAAGCTATGTAAGAAAAATGATCCGTTATTAATAATTTTTTGTTTTAAATTAGATGAACCAAGATGTTTGGTAAGTCGAATAAAGTAACGAAAAGTTTCGTCATCATTATGAGTCATTGACGTGTTTAAGCTATCTTTTTTATTTTTCTTGTGTGGTTTACACAACTACACAAGGTTGGGGAACTCGTGACTCGGGATCGGATCGGCGAGGGGGGGAGTCAGGAGTTTTTGAAAACTCGGATCGAAATCGGGTGGTTCTCAGATTGGGTTTTTTATATAGAAAAACTATAAATTTTGAAATTATAGATATTATTCGTATATTTTATTCTCTATACGGTTTCTACTTCTTTTACAGGTAAACACCTTTCTCTTCCTCTTCTTCTTCTACATATTCTCTCATTCTTCTTTCACATAAACTCTTCTATAAACCATTTGCAAAAAAATAAAATAATTTTTTTTTAACCTAGTTAGCCCGAGTTTTGACCGATCCTGCCGAGTTTGACCGAGTTTGACCCGAGTCCAAGCTGTTGACCGAGTTTTGGACCGATTCCGGCCAACTCGACTCTCTGACTCCCCGATTTCGAATCCGAGTCCGAGTTCTCGGCCGAGTTTTACAACCATGGTTGCAACCACGCATTTCTTTTTCTAGCAACTCTAATCAGGACTGTTCACGAAATGGTATTTATTTATTATTGTCTTCATACACATGGGTGTCCATATACTGGTAACAACTTCTTATCAGTAAACATAATGTAGTATATCTAACAACATAAATCACATATAATTATGTGCAAATAATTGGTGCTGTAAGTGAATAAAAGGGAAAAAAAAATCCATTTATCCTCTAAAAATTATTAAATATACATACCGGATCTTCGAAATGTGAGTAGCAGCACCCAGCTTGGGTGAGCTGGGTGCAACATTCTTGGAAAACAATCGAATCATGGGTCCGGAGGAGAATTGGCCATACTCACAATACCCATGTTTTTGTTTTTTTTTAACACCCATGCTTTCCCCTATAATTATTGCTTTTGCACCATTTTGAAGTTTCTATTTGCTAGTCAATTTTAACCCATATACTTATATACACTTATATAGTTTATATATGAGTTGCACGTCAAATGAGTGAAAATGAAAAGATATACACATATGCATAAAACCTTGTATGTTTTGTAGTTAAATTAATTAATAATGTTGAAGGGCAATTTAGATATTTCAACTGTTTGTTCTTGAAAAAGGGAGGGGGTTATAATGTATTATAAATTAATCTTTTATGTGTTACCAATAAATATGATTGTAAGCTATTATGAAGCTTTATCATGTGATTAGTTATATATTATCGTGTATTACGCGGGAAATAATCTAGTTTTATATATAAACGAGATATGTCACCCGGGCGTTGCCTCGGAAGATATTACATTTTTGAACGATTTATTACAAAAAAAATTTACTTAAATTTATGAAAATAGCTGTATTATTAGAAATAACGAAACATTAACAAAATAAGTAAATAAAGACAGCAACACTCTTAGAAGAAAACATAATATGTAACAATAATAAAAACATATGACAATGGAATAAAATTAATTTTAATAACGACATTTTTTATAATGTTATAATGTATTACAAATAGGTGGTCCCGGTCGCCGGTTTTTGAAATGTATGCGTTAATGGGTCGGAGGTTAAAAAAACCACAAACTTTTTAAAGGGAATGTAGTATTTATTTTAGTAAAAATACAACAAATGATAATAAAATAAAAAAATCAAGTTGTCTCGTGTTGGTTACTTTTTTTTTGTCAAAGTGAAAAGGGTTTGTATGGTGTCTAGAAGTTAAAATGAAATCTTTAGTGTAAAAATGTCAGGATCAAAATTTTTGGTGTTCAAAATTTAAAACAAAAACTTTAGTGACAAAAATGCAAAAGTTGGAAACTAAGGGATAAAAAAAGTTGGTGACAAAAGAGTTAAGAAACAAACAAACAAAAAAAATTGATAGCAAAAGGGCAAAAATAAAATAAAATAAAATGGAGCAGTTCGGAGTTACTATAATATATATACACCATAATAAACAGATGTTTAAATAATATACCATAAATCTTGAAAATCAAAACCATTAAAACTAAAAAAAAGAAAAACTTAAAACAAAAGTTTTAATGACAAAATTCAAAGGTTGGAAACTAAGGGATAAAAAAAAATAGTTGGTGGCAAAAAAGTTAAGAAACAAAAAAGAAAAATTTGGTAGCAAAAGGGCAAAACAATAAAAATAAAAATAAAAATGGAACAGTCCGAATATAATATAATATATATAGATAGATGTGGGTTCCTGTAGGAAGTGTTTTAAAATGCGAAGTGTGCGAAGTGTGT
>JAOXNX010000033.1:33372009-33392759 GCA_028566075.1 Solidago caesia
AAAATGATAAAAGATGATGATAGAAAACCTTCTCCAGCTGGTGAATCTAATGTCATTAATAAAAGTATTGCACCACATATGGAAGACGGGTTTTGGAGAGACTTCTATTCATCGGAACTTGCAGCTGGTGAATCTGTCATTAGTGAGATTGTTCAAAGGAACAACCATCTTTTCAATTCGTTGA
This sequence comes from Solidago caesia, assembly GCA_028566075.1. Classification (NCBI taxonomy): domain Eukaryota; kingdom Viridiplantae; phylum Streptophyta; class Magnoliopsida; order Asterales; family Asteraceae; genus Solidago; species Solidago caesia. The sequence continues at coordinate 33,372,194 of JAOXNX010000033.1, forward strand.
ACCAGGGTCAAAGTGAAATATCTAATTCCAATAATACGCTGCTACAACAGCATGGCAGCTCGAATAATATGAGGCACCACACATGGGTAACAAGAACACCTAATGCCATTCAAGCACTTCCGGCTCAGAAATCAGCAAGAGTGCTTGATGGAAACGCACAGCAAAATTTGTCAAGATCGCATCTGAATCAGCATCAGGCACAGCACATGAATTCTCAGGTAAGAGTATTTTCTGTCTTCTTTTTCTTTCTAATTTTAAAACTTTTCTAATTCCTATTTCTTGTAGAATCAGGGTCAACATGATCACTCGCTTCTTTCAAGTCAAACATCCCCACAACTCGGTGGGCGTTCAGCTTCACCTCAACATATAAACGGCGGACGATATGCTTCACCTCTTTCAGAGAACCGTTTCAGTTCACATCAACATCAACCCCTGAACCAAAGGAATCCACTTCCTGTTCGTTCATCTGGTCAACCATCTCCTCATGTTCGCCTAGGAAGTGCAGGTCTAAGGACTAATTTTGCAAGTAGCCTAAACCCGCAGTATTCATTGGCTGCTATCCAACGAGCTGCCCGTCAACACAATATAAACCAGCCACCTTCTATTCCACCTCCAATACAGACACCTGGATCATCTGTCCCAGTGATATCATCAGGAGAGAAAAGAGGTAACATTTAACATACTTCCAAGTTCCTACTATTAAACCTATTCTAGTGTCAATTGCGAGTGTTGATGAAAGTGTTTGACTATTAGTGGAGGTGATGGCAATTTCGACGCGTTTACTCATGAATGGACTGATTTGGGTTTATATCTAATTCTCACAGGTCGAATAAAAAGTTAGCTATAAAAGAATGGGTTGAAAGTATATTTTCTAAGCATATATCATAAATCATTCCATTCAAAACTTTTATTCTTGTTATAATAATTATATAATTTCTGCAACTATGCTAAACACATTAGTTACTAGGGAATTCACTAAAATATGGACAAAAAAGAGTTTACAGGTCATCCCAAGTACCCTATATTGACCCATTACCTATTTTGGTACAACATAAAGGCATTTTGTAGACCAAAACAATTCTTCCAATTTTCTTTGTAATGATGGGCCATCAAAGAATTTCAGATTGGATCTTCACCAAAAAGAGAAATACTGCATTTATTTTTGGGACAGGTGGGATATTCATAATTTATTTCATTCTCACACCTTCACTGCGATAATGTACAAAGAGGCTAAGAACCACTTCCTAATTTTTCCGATTTGCCAAAAAGATAAATGACATGTAGCTGTTTCAGACCAAACTAATGTGTCATTACTTGGTAGTTGCATTCTCACTCCTTTCCTATAAATGATGGGCAAACAAGTAGGTATGTTTGTGTTGAAACTTTGCTTGGTATTGTGGTCTTCTTTCCTATATCAGAGGTTGTTGCGTTTAATCCCTTAAAACAATTAGTTTGAGTAGTTGAACTGCATCTGATGTTACTGAGAATTCAGGGAGTGCAGTAGATGCATCAGCAGAGGAAAACTGGAGGCCAACGGGCCGCATGCGAGGAAGTTTGTCCGGCCGGCAGCTCTCAGAAGATCTGAACATAATTCAGCCAAGCGAACCGGTTCAAGCTGCCAGACCACCACCAGTTTTGAACACGCCCAGGCCGTTCATACCACCTCATCTACAAGCCCTAATGGCAAATAACTTGAGAGGTCAGACTCCTGAAGCCGGTGGAAGTGGTCCAGGTTCAGATAGTAGCACGGCTGGAGGTGCTGCTGTTGTTTTGCCAGAAAACTAAGTGAAGTTGATCACTAGGTACCGTGACATCTTTGTTGTTGTAAGAAAAGTTTGCTTTTATTCGTATGTTTCTAGAACATAAAAATTGTAGGGATCATCCAATGTGCATATGCAGTGAAGCATGATTTGGGTGACCGTAGTTTACAATCTCATTTTTGGATGATGAACGATACTATTACCCTAGTGATGTATCGTCTATCTCAACCCATTTAGGATTTTGTAATAGTTGAGTTATTTTGATGTATTTATAGAATATGGCGTCAATAGAGAGATGCTAGACGCTTTGGTAGGCCTATTATCATCAAACATTTTGTTTACATTTTCAAGAAGTTACAAATTAAACCAGCTGTAGATAATCTGTATATTTGTATCGTTATATTATTGTACGTGTATACCCAGATGTGACGATGTGTCTGTATAGTGTATACCACTTAGTAATCGTTACTTGATATGATAATGTTGATTTTGGTCTGTTAGAGTATCAGTTTATGTGAAGTCATATTTTATGTTTATTAGTAGAATACGCTAATAGCAGTCATTTTTATTAATGTATCGAGTCAACATAAATATTCTGTGTTTTTTGATGAGAGTACTAGTCAGGGTAATAACCCGAAAAAATGGAACTGCTTAATCCAAACGAGCAGTGTTGAATATGCAAGTTCAGTCCAATATTGTGACCATATGGATGGTTGTAACATCTTATGTCTTCACATATGCGGTTGTGGAGTTTGGCACCATTTTGGTATTTCTATGTAGTTGGTAGGCTTTAGTTAAGCTGCAAGTAGTTGACTATATCTTATTTTTTTAATTTATAGATTGCCTGTCTTGCTACTCTGGGGGGATCAACATCAAGACAATCAGAAAAGTTTGTCCTATTCCATTAATATAAAGATAAGGGTTATACATTATACATACACTTTCCCATTTCTCTCTCAATGCCACTTCCGTATCATGGCGTTTCCGTAAACAATTAGGAACCCGATCGAGGAGAAACTTAACGACGTCACTTGTCAATGGTGGTAGAAGAAATGTACAAACTAAAAGTAAGTGGTTGTTTTGTTGGACTGACGATGATTTAGAATCTGGAGAGAAACTGGAGTTGCTTGAGAAGTGGAGTCAAAGTCTCCATGAGCTTTTCACAAGGATGGTTGTGAATGCCTTCATAAGTTGTGACTACAATGGAGTTGTCTTTTGACAGCCTTTGGATTTGCTTCTTCACATTGCATGTATGATGAGTGCACCTATAGTAACTCCTTTCATTATTTTACACCACCAACAAAAAAGAAAGCTTATTGTTAACATCTTGACTTGAAAATAATTTACAGAACAAAAGTAAATACGGGGCACATTTACCATGCACAAATTGTGTAGAGGATGTTGCAAGTATATATCTTAAACTTAATTTGCACAATTACCATACAAAATTGTGCGACAAACAATTTAAGTACTAGCGTACGCAATACAGCGGATGTAAGTTTTTTTCGTTAATTGGTGGTGTCAGAATTTTTTTATGATGGTTCGCATATGATTTAATAGTGTGAAAAATAATGTGATTGGAATATTTAAAGATGAAAATAATTAGATAAACATATTATTTATTAGTAATGACATGATTAGGTAGACGTATATCCATGTAAAATAAGGTTATAGGGTACACTTCCTATATATATGAGCAGGTGGGGGTGATCGGTGATGAGGACGATCGGTGATAAAGGTGATCTACGGTACGGGTTCCACCCTTAACATACATCTTAATAAGATGTATGATTAAGATGTATGTTAGTAATAGTTAATTTGTGTATTAGTGCTTCGCATATTTTGCATTTTAAGACAATTCACACAGTATACCATATATATATATATATATATATATAGGGGCGGGTTAGATACAGAATACCCCTTCCAGAAAGATCAATAGAATAATTATTAGCCTTACATTTTCTTTCTCTTTTCTTTTTTTGGTATGATTTTTTATATTTTTTATACTTTTATTTTTTATTTTTTGATTATTTTTTATTTTTTAATATATATTTTTTTAATAAAAACTCATTTCAAAAAAAAATTGTGTAGAAGAGAGGGAGAGAGGACGGGAAATTTGTGGCTGAGAATTAGTTTTTAATCTTTTTATATGGGGTGTTCTAAATCGAACTTTCTCATACTATATTATATATATATATATTACTAACCGACTCGTATTTCCAAAGACCATGTTGGACTAGCCAATATTAAAAGTTCCCTCAAATTTAAGCTACCTTCGATGAAAGAATTGCGTGCTTTCAATAGCAGTTAGGGAAGAAATGTTAGGTCAACTTATTTACTCTTTCTTGCTCACCAAAGAGAGACATAGGTCAAAAAGGGGAATACTTTTTATGAATTAAAATGCCATGGTTTTAATCACGTACTCTTTCAACATAATAATGAAAAAAAAGTCTGGGTGAGGTAAATTACTTAAAATATGCTTTAACTAATCCTAATATAATAATCCAAAGCAGTTAGAGTAATTTTTCAATTTAATTAACTAGAGATTATATTGTTGTTTAATTTGAATCTCATATATATATATATACTTTGATGTCGTATAGTGGATATCATCATGCATATATGTATAGTCACATGCAGTGGTAGCTTAACGGTGAGAAACATAACATATGATTGTTGGACTAGCGTACGTATGAATGAATTTGATCACATCATTAGTTGTTTCTTGAGCTCTTACGAATTAGCAACAAAACGACAAGATAATACCGTGTTATCATCAAATTTATCAATCATGAAAAATAAAAATGTTGAAAAGTACTATAATCGGATACAGGTTAATTTTAATGTCGATCCATTAATTACGTACGTAGTGTTTTTATCTTAACTGGGACACACATACACACATATATATATATATTCCATATATAATCGGATACAAGTTTTTCGTTGCTAGCACCTAGCTTGCTTATATATATTAACTTACATAACTAGTTTTTGTCACCGTTATAACAAAAAAATCCAAAAAACTAGCTACCTAGTGTTTGTCGTTCGAAAGAAACGACATAATTGGAGTATTAATTAGTTGGGTTTTTTTTGTTCTGCCGTCGTTAGTGGCATGCATATATATAAACATATAATCACGCATGAATGTACGTAGATAAGATGTATGTACATGGTTATCACACACATATCACATCACATCTTCTATAAGTACTTATTAATTTAAATTCAATATTAGAAATAACTTTATTTTAATTTATACAACAGAAGTCAAGAAAAATAATTAACTTCAATTCATATACACATTTTTAGAAGTGAATCAACTACTAATAAACTTGAGTTTATAAGTAATCCTTTACTTTTAAATTGACGTACATACAAATCGAAAAATGGTTAGAAATGATTTGTAAGCATCGCATCACACAAATATTAAATATAATACTAGTCTTTTTAAAAATATGTACTCGTATATATATGATTTTCTCAAATTACGTACATGAAATTGTGTATAGCAATATATACATGATTTCTTTCTAGAACTAATCCAATTGAGAGCTAAATATGATTTTAATATCATCCCTAACGTAACTAACATTATAGATGTGAAATATATAATATTGTTTTCGTTACATGCAAGTTTTTTACCTCCGCCCATATCTTCATTTTTATCCTATTAATTCATTATTTTTCTACATGAATAAAGTTTATTTATATATTACTATTATTATTATTATAAACATGAAGTGTTGCTATATATATCTTTATGCACTTTTACATAACCATATTATTAATATATATACATAAAAGATATATGCAAAAAGGATACAAAAATTATCGTGCATGCATATATATGTAGTTTGAGTGCGATATATGTATTCAACTTTCAAACATTAAAGCAATTAACTCACCATGGTGTGATAAGGTAGTGTGTGGTAGCGGAACTACTGTGGTAAATACCATGGTGTGCATTAAAATCGTTTGCATGTCGTCTGTAGATGTGGTAGTGTACATTTTATTTTATTATTTAAATTAGCAAATATCACTGTACGTGATAAAAATGTGAAATGATTTTTATGTAGCTAGTCTTCAGAGTAGTGTTATGAATATTTATTGGTTGAGTTTTTTTTTTAATATTATTATTGTGAATATTGTTATCACTATATATATATTCTTCAGTAAATTTGAGTTTTACTCCGATCGATCCTTCATTGAACTTTTACAAACTAATATTCTTAATTGCTGCTTATTATTGTAGCGCAAAAGAGTTATTATACCACCGATCAACCAGAAATTTCATATATATGCGCTTTAATTTGATATATCAGTACCCCCATGGGACTAATTTTTAGTTTTAATTTGTAGAACATAATATAAAGGTATACCCTAGTGGCACACACATGTATATATATATAGATATGTAGCTATATATATATATAGTTATATATTTAGAGAAAATATTTATTAGACAGACAGCTATAATATAGGATAGGATGTATATATGTAACGATCGAGTACCTTGGATGATGACTATTTTTGACAGATTTCTGACCATATTTTCTCCATTTATAACCATCATCAAGTATATCCTCACTACTTCTTGTGTGAAATGCAACCCTAGATGGAGTTACTTTTTTACCTCTCCCACTTTTCATGGACTTGCCATTTCTCATCCCATTTTTCTCATCTCCTTCACCCAACCCCCTCCCCATCGCGGAACCCTCATCGACATTCACAAAACCGGAAAGAAGGCTAACCCAGTCCACATTACTGCTCTCCAAGCTAATATTATTATTATCCAAATGATCACCTAAGGTTACCGGTAACTGAGGTAAAACCGGAGAAGAGGACGATGAAGGATATTGAAATATCGGATTATTAAGCAAAGGGGTATTCATATTCATGTAATCCAATAGATACGGATTAAGGTTGTTCATGTTAACGTTGTTGTCGTTGGGAGGAACTTGTGCCGCTTGTGAAGTATGTTCATCTCCTTCCATGATTAAATTAATATTGATCAAGAAATTAAGATAACTCTTGATAAAGAGATATATAAAGAAGACACAAATTAAGATGAATGTTTAATTTGTAGTACGTGTGTAAAAAAATTTGAAGGGTTTTTGGTAGATGGAAGACGTTCGTCTGTCCCACACACTTGTTATATATATGTATAGAGTGAGTGATATGATAGAGGGAATTCAATGACTTAGCTTGTATAACTTGAAGAAAACCAACTAAACATTACCTAATTTTGTTGAACTATATACGTTGTTAAAAGATGTAGCTAAGCTAAAGAGCCACCTTTCAAATCCAAGTTTAATTAATGCCTTGTCAATTCATATATATTTATATATACGCATACACCTTATTTTACATGCTAGTACGGTGAATATATATTTAATTTTTTTTTTAACATATATATCGTCTAGCTCTCTCTCTCTCTGACACACACAGATACATGGACACACTCTCTAATTAAGCTATAGATGATGTTGTTAAACAACTAATCCAGTTTATTATGAGTAGTGAAGATAACACATCAATCGTTGTTGGGGGTAGTTTGGAAAAGTGACATTCACACCTGTTGCATTTATATGTATGTGGATTACGGTTTATATATATAAATATAATATAATATGCACTACATTCTAAGAATAACTACTCTCGCATATACTTTATAAGATAAGATAAGAAGCATTTAAGTTAATTAGCTAATAATTATATACTTAAAAAACATTTTACACTTTACTTATTTGAAGAAAACATCTATATAATACTAGAAGGGTACCCGCGCAATGTAGCGGCGGCAGTGTGGTGGTGGAGGCGGCGGCGATTGGTGGTGGTGGTAGCGGCGGTGTGGTGACAGCGACGGGTAGTGGTGGTGGTGACGGGTGGTAGTGGTGGCGGCAAATAGTGTAGGTTATTGATGTAAATGGTGTAGTGTAGTTATTTTAGAAGTTACGGGTAAAAGTTGTAAATTAATTTCATTAAGGGTATTATAGGTATATCAAGTGGAGATGTTTAAAATAGTAAAGGATAGTGAGAGACATTTTTGGTATATCAAATCATCTTTTGAGAAAATGAGAAGGGGTCATTTGCTTTATATATTAGTATAAATTATTCGGTATTGCAAATATCTTTGAGTAATGTTATCATGGTGTTTTCACATTTAGATCAAAATGCTATCTACAAATTTGGTATAGGACTGATTCAATTTAATTGTTATTTGTTGAAAAAAACACATGTTATCTTCAACAAATAATAATACCATTTTATTTTTTCATCCCAAAATTAAAGTTTACTAGAAAAAAAACACATGAGTTAAGAGAAAATTCATTTCTGATTGAGCAAAAGATACAAATAGATAGTTTTACCATTTTATAATTATATAGTGCTTTGATTTATCTTTGTAAATAATAATTTTTATTAGGGACAATATGACAAGCTTAAACAACTCCAATTATTATTTTTAGTAATGAACAATTAATCTGAAATAAATAAAACAGGAAGTAGGACAAATAAGTGAATAATATGGGACAGGTTTGGTTTGTCATCATCGACTTGGGAAGTTTGGACCACGAATCCGTTGGCTTCTTGACTTGGTTTGGTTTTTCCTCGGAACTTGTATGGGGTTATATTAAAAACATCACGAAGTAAAAATCGGTGGTTCGGCTTTCATTGATGAGGTTTTTTCTTATGTTTCGGTTTTCTTGTAATTGACGTAAATTTTTTTCAACCTTTTTACAACCATTGCAGTTAAAGTTTCGAGTTAGATCTAGTCTGTAATTTTTGTATGTCTAGATTTTTTTGTTGTACTTTGATCACTAGTACATTGCTACTCGATCCCTTTTCATGAATAATATCTCCTTTTGAAATTCAAAAAATAAAAAAATAAAATAATATGGGACAAGGGGAACTTTTAAATTGCGTGTTTCTTATGTCTCCTATAAATTTTATTTGAGGTGGAAAAGGATTCAAACACACGAATATATATTCTACAATTAAACTATATATAAATGCGTATATATGATATAATACGTATGCAAAAACCATATTAATTGGAACATATTATTTAAAAGAAATCCATGCTTCAAGCATACTACTCTTGTTAGAGATAGTTAATCAAGACTTAAGATCCTTTCAGATATTTAAGTCAAATTTATTTATTTTTAATTAAATTTTGCAGTATTCTGTAAGAAATAGGCAGGCAGGCATTCCATGAAATTGGCTTTTCTCTTCACAATATATTTCAATATTTTACACACGTACTATTAACTTGTTCAATTCAATTTCCGGTACGTTGTGCAATTTTCTATTGCAAATCAGTTTCAGTATTGATTGTATTCGGTTATTGGGCTTAGCCCAATTGAGCCCATCGTATATTGTTAGAAACAGTTGAACCATAAAATGAGATCGAAGTTAAATAATTGTTTAAATTCCATAGTGATTGGCCCATGTCTTTTAAAAGGAGAGTGGAATAGTTTAGATTATTTTGTGTATAGTAAAATTAGGAGTAAGTTTTTTTCTTAAAAAAATAAAATAAAATAAAATAGTTGTTTAAACTTAAATCTAAAACATATTAAATTGATCATTTAATTACTTTCGTCAACTCATCATTATGAACTTTTTTAACATCCTGGGAAAGTATCTCACTACTATAGAACCCTCTAAACGGATTGTATCAAACATACAAAGGTGCATTTATAACTTTCAATAAAATTCGATCAGTTTGATATATTTTTTTTAACGACAATATAGATTTACTAATAACATTTAGCAAACTACTAAAAATTTATATAATGTAAATGCTATTTTACGGCTAACAAACACAAAAAGCTGAACCTAGCTAGATGAATTTTTATCTTTATTTTGTCAAAATCCTGACTTGCGGTTGTTTGCAGTAGTTTCGATAGTTTCTTTTCGGGTTCGCACACCCCGACTTCAAGATGCCTAAACAAGTATTAAAATTCAAAGTAGATAACACAATATTGTTTGTTGCATATGAAATAAGTTGAATAATCGCTACTGCAGAAATCTAAATGCAGACCCCTCATACAAATCGGTTTTGCAAAAAAAATGATGGAATCGGTTTTAAAAAAAATACAGACACCGGTTTTTAACAAACAAGTGGTTCTATGTATATAGAGGGGGGTTTAATTAAAGTAAAAAACACGTCTCCATAGCTACAAATAGAGACCCTTTTTTCTTTCTAGTAACCTTGGGTGTCTCATTCACTTTGCGAGCAGACTAATCCCAAGAGCTAACTCGTTTTTTCGCGAGCCCAGAGTTAAAGCAGGTGAACCTCGTGGAGTAACACCCAACATTTAAAAATATAGACTTTTAAAAACTTTCACCTAACGACGTCAAAACATAACGGAAATAACTTTAAATCATAAACCATCCGTAACAGAAGGATTATTAAACAAACTTTGGTGTTACTCGTTCATACCATAACAATAATAAAGAAAGCCCATAAAGTTGTTCCAACACAAAGACAACCAGTCAATATAACATAAATGTGTTAAATGGCACAACATAATAAATATCTAATCAATGAGGCCTCTAACGGATAACTAAGCATCTTTACAAAAGCTTCTATCCAGTCTCACACATTGACAATACCTATTTTTCACTGCTTATTTTGAGGGCACAACACATATAAAAGAACAAATGTTAGATAATTAAAGCTAAGTAAGATAACATACATTTAATAAAACATTTGCCAATTAAATCATTTAGCAAAATCATTACATTATATTCTTTAAGCCACGTAAACCACATTAACAAATTAGGAATCGTCATCCTACTTGTGTCTATCCACATTTTGCATATCACTTTCCACTTGTCACTTTCCACGATAGTGTGATGTAAGTCACTAATCACATATGTAGGTGGGGGTTGTGTGTAGGTGGTCATAAGACTTGACAAGGAACCTTACACCCGACTTGATAGGATAACCTTTCGATGGTCCATCGATGTCGTTAAAGAATGACTTTGCCAATCCAGGAGTATACCGTTATGCTCTTAGACATAGGTGGTTAGTCAAGCCACCTGGAAATACTCTACCACGTAACTATTGTCACAAGGAGCCACTTAAACGGCCAAATCACATACTAGCCCCACACGGCTAGTACAGGTTAAACTTAATACTTTCCACCATAGTTTGATCGAGCATTAACATATTACCACATTTAGCTTAGGTGTCCACGTTACCTAAACTATCATCACACATACATGATCCCATATAGCCTCCCACAGGATCCCGAATACCCACAAACAATACGACATATATTATAAGGGAGTTATCATAAGAAAAGTCTATGTTTTGTTGCCCCTCGTGTGGTAGAATGTGTATCTTACCTTAACGAAGTTCACAACAACTTATAAACAACTTTACCGTGCTTAAAATGTAACCCCCGTCCACCTAGAACAAGTATAAGATCAACGAATAAGCTAAACCGAAGCATAAAGGCTCAACAGGGCAAACTTGCGCCGCAACCTTCCAAGTTGCGTCGCAAGTTGCAACTCAGAAAGTGAGGCAACCCCACGATTTGCGTCGCAACCTTCAATGTTGCGCCGCAAATCGTGCCATGTCTGACAACCTCATTTCGTTTACACTCCAATCAATCTCCAATCGTTTCTATCACCCAATCCCGACCTGTAGACATAACATAGGCTCTTTTTATGACCCAATTGATAAATTTATAGCACTAATTGATCCGTGAATCATTTACAAACAATAATCACTCATTCGATTACACATAATGACCTAAATCGATTATCAAACACAATCGAATCACCCATGAACCCAATGGCCAGAAATGAATTGATAGAGATGATCAAAAGGACATTAATTCAAGAGGGATTTACATACAATACCTGTAAAAGATCACAATGACACAACTCTTGCCAAATCCTTACTCAAAACACCACGAATCGAAGAAAACACACCAAGGTTGCTTAGGGTATAATGGGATTGGTTTTGGGGGCCAGGGAAATGAAATGAAACTTAATTATGTGACAATTAGGGTAGCCTAATGTCACAAAACCTGGAGTTAGAAGGATTCAACCTGTCACTTAAGTCCTTTAACAATTGAGCATCACATTTAAGGCTTAAGTTAACTAACGAGAATACAAATCGACATTTCAAGCACATCAATGACCACTCGATCACATTTACACATATCATTTATTCATGTCACATTAACTACATAAACACATTAAATCATATATAAGCTTAACGAAAGTAAATGTTTGACTAACGATAAGGTGAGCGGTCAAACTCAAAAAGTTTAGAATGTTACACGTGGCCACTATAGTATCTTTTTTTAAGGAGAAAGGGATTGAACATGTGACCTCTAGGGAGTTTCATCCTTTTTAGAGATACATGCCCAAGCACTGGACCATAATCGATATCTTTTCATCAAGACCGGTTTGTAAAGAACATGTCTCTAAGCCCATCTAAACAGAGGCCGGTTTTAAATAACACTTCTCTAAACTTATCTAACGGAGGCCGGTTTTGGAGCAACATGTCTCTAATCCTTCAATTTTACCAATATATCTGAACTACTAATTGTTGTATACATATTTTTGTATATACCTGGACTATTTCCTACAAACAACAAATACAATTACGCTGCCTCCATCTCACTATTGAAACCATCATACAATAAATGGATATATTGTTGTAATGGGCTAAAGGGCGGGCTAACAAAGATATAGCAACACTAGCATACTTTTGGGACCATCATACAAGTAGTTACACGTTAGCCAGGGCCGACCATATGGGGGCTCAAGAGGTGCCAGTGAGCCGGGGCCACTCCTTTCAGGGGCCCATAATTTTTAAAAATATTTTTTTTTATATATTTTGTAATATAAAATCTATAAATTAGCTTCAACTTTATTACGTGGCCTTTTGTAAACCAAGAATGAAATAAAAGCCCATGTTTTGTTTTGGACTTTTGGACTTGACATGCTCTACGGCCTCTACCTACTGTTTTCGAAACGTCACAGTCACAATTCATATCATATAACAAATTAATTAAAAACCCTTTTTCCTTTTGTCAAAGATACGCCCACTTGCAGCCGTTTGTCAAAGTCACGCCCACTGTCCCTTTTGTTTAAGAGGTATGTTTTGTTTTCATTCATCAATATTTATATAATTATATTTTATTATTTAATTATTTATCAATTTAGGGGAATCTATAACTTAGTTAGATTTTATTAATTAATGTTTGAATAGTTGAATATTATTGTCATACGTTTTATTTATATTTTAATAAATATCATGAATGTTAATGTTTACCTTTTTAGGTATGCCTAAAATTATTTATCCGGTAGTCAAAAATGAAAAAAGAGAAAAATTGAACAACAGTTTATAAAGTCTAAAACCGGGGCTTTAGATAAGTTTATCCAAAAACATCCTCATCGTTCTAATGCTAATGTTGAAGATGTTAACGTTATTAATGTTCATGCAAATATGGAAGATGTTAATGTTGAAGGAGATAATGTTAACGATAAAGTTGAAGCTAATGTTGAAGATATTAATTAGAATGTTGAAAAAGATGATGTTGATATGAATGAAATTTATATATTTGATCCTAGAAATTGGGGTATACTTGATCAAACCATGATTAATATTTTAGTAGAGAAAGGTCCAAAACACGATTTGAATATTGAAAAGACTCCTAAAGATAAATTTGGAAGACGGTTTACTACAAATCTAGTGACTAGAAAATTACCTAATAAGGAGACGTGTAATAGAGAATGACTTGTGTATTTAAAGGAGCATGACAAAGTTTTTTGCCTTTGTTGCAAAATATTAAAAGTGATATTCCGAAAGGTGGATTGGATAATGAAGGTTTTGGGGATTGACAACATGTTAGTCGTAGACTTAAAGCACATGAACGTGGCTTAGAACATATGGAAAATATGACAACATGGTTTGTTATGCGTAAAAGGTTGGAGGTGAACAAAACGATTGATAAAGTCTCGTACAACCATTTTTAGAAAGAAAGAAAGTATTGGCAACAAGTGATTTTAGAATTATTGCACTTGTAAAATTTTCTTGCTAAACATGGCTTAGCATTTCGGGGAACAAACGAGAAGTTGTATCATAAAAATAATGAAAATTTTTTGGGATTGATTGAGATGTCTGAAGAGTTTGATCCGATTATGAAAGAACATGTGTGTCGTATCATGGATGATGAACTTCAAGTACATTATCTTGGGCACAACATACACAATGAGTTGATACTTTCACAGGCTAATCAAATTAAATCAGAAATAATCAAGAAGATAAAGCAAGCAAAATATTACTCTATCATACTTGACTGCACCCCCGATACAAGTCATCAAGAGCAGTTGTCATTGATTGTGAGGTATGTTGATTTCAACTCTACTTCTATTAGAGTCGAGGAATCTTTTGTAGGGTTTTTGGTGATACCACCGGTAAAGGATTATTTGATGTTACACATGAAGAATTAAACTGTCTAGGTCTTTATATCGGTGATATGCATGGTCAAGGGTATGACAATGGATCAAACATGAAGGGAAAAAATCAAGGAGTACAAAGGAGATTCCTAGATATAAATCCTAGAGCTTTTTATACTGCATGTGGTTGTCATAGTCTCAATCTTGCATTATGTGACATGGCTAACACTTGTACTAAATCTATAAAAAAAAAAATTAGACTCATACAACGGTTGTATACTATCTTTGTTTGCTAAACCAAGAGGTGGGATTTTTTGAAAGCCAATGTTAAAGGATTGACTCTTAAGTCATTGTCTGCCACTCATTGGGAAAGCTGTGTTGATAGCATTAAGCCTATTCGATTCCAACTTGCAGATGTAAGAGAAACTTTGCTTGAAGTTGGAGAAAATTCAAAGTGATGCTAACTCCTTTTTGTTTATCGTTGATCAAGCACGTACTTCTCTTGAAATAAGATTTGACAATACTAACAATATGAAAAACTATTTGTTTTTTGTTTTATAAACGGTTGAGAGAACTTGAAAATAATGATCTAAAGTCATGTTGTAATATTCTTCAAGGCGCATTAAAGTTTATAGAAGAATCAGATATTGATGGTGATGAACTTTTCTTGGAGTTGAAGTTAGTTGAGAGATTTTTATCGAGGCGGATTAATAGCCATGTGGAAGCTTTACAAAAGCTAAATGATGTTGTTTCTTTCCTAATATATTAAATTGTTCTGGATATAATATTGACTATTTCCAATAACGGTTTATTTCTTAATATATATCGGTTCATTTCCTAATGCAACAATTGCATACAGAGTTTTATTGACTATTCTGATAACTGTAGCATCAACAGTAAGATGTTTTTCAAAGTTGAAGTTGTTGAAATCATATTTAAGATCTACAATTTCCCAAGAAAGACTGAGTAATAATCTCTATCGAAAGCAATATACTGGATGACATGGATTATAAAGTGTTGATCGACAACTTTGCTTCAAAAAATGCAAAGAGAGCCGCACGATTTATTTAAAAATATAAACTAGATTTTTTTTTTGGTCATACTTTGTTTTTATTTTCGAAAACATTTAACGTTGTAATATTATGCTATTATATTTTATTATTGACTCGCTATTTTAGATGCCCACTTTTTATTCTAGAGTCAGGTCCCGAAAAAATTTTACATTCTCGAAGACGGCACTGTGAAATGATTATGTATTGGTCACGTATTATACGCTTTTGAGTCGTTCCTGGTTCATATACTTTATGCAGACCTAATCTATGTGTAAATTTGGCATTACAAATATATACTTGTTTATAAACAAAATATTAATGTAGCTAATAATGGTTACATCAAAGTTAATAGCTAATAATGTACACTAATTAAATAACTATCATTTACTAATATAAAATTAAATAACTATCATTTATTATTATAACTGAAAACTTGAACTTTTATATTAGCATGACTTTAATAGATGGTTAACCGTAAACTGAACCAAATTTAATCGATTTTTTTGGTAACTGAATTGCAGGTAATCGCCTAGTACGGTTCAGTTTTAGGTAGTAAAATAAGATAACCAATTTGTAAAAAATAGTTCAAAATTTCTAACTAACCGAACCGAACCATTTTCATCCCTACTCATTACTCATCCAAATGTATATAAATCTTTTCCTTATACTGTCTGTTTGTCGACACGGGGCTAAATGCTGGTAATCTTAATAGCAAAAACCGATACTGTGGCAAATTAAAATAATCAACATTATACATATACGAAGCACTTATTTTTTATTTTATTTTAAAAATTATGAAGTCATCTATCGCCGCACATTGTGCTGGTGCAATTTATAATCTATATTCTCTATTAAAAATTCTACCTCCTGTTGAATGTTACACATTTTGGAACATGCAAATTGTCCAAAGTACCCTTAATGATTAAATTACACTATCAGTCCCTTATCTTCTAAAATATCTCTACTACCACCATTTACATTAATTACATTTTACACCTACATCACTCGACGTCATCGCCACCACCAGAGTCGGCCTTGCATATGGGCCAGATGGGCACATGCCCAAGGCAGGAAAAGTATGGGAGGCAGCAGGCTAGTAACATATTAGGCTCAGTTGTTGACTTTTCTTTTTATTCCTTAGGCTTTCTTAGCCCATCAAATGAAATGAAAAATAGATTTAAACAATTTCATACAGTCACAATGTCATATTGCATTGACTTTTAAGTTTCATTCTTTTATATTAGGAGTACTTGCTGTTTGAATAAAATAAAAAAGAAACGTCAACATAGTATCGATCATCACAATCTTACACCATCTACAAGACTCTTTTCTACAACAATTTAAAATTCCAACTTTCAAGGTGACATCTTTCCAAGTTTTCATTATATTTTAATATTTTTGTTTATATAAAAAGTTAATTTAATTTAATTTTTATTAAAAGTTTAATAAAATATAGTATATTTTTTGTAGTATTCGTTTATAATTTTGAATTGTTTATTTGTTCATATAAATTTTGTTAAGAAATTAAACAATTATGTTTCCTCGTAAACAACCCTCCGGTGCTCAAAATAGAAAAAGAAAAAAACAACAAGAAGAACTTACTCAATCTTTACAAGGATCTTTAAATAGGTATTTTGTTAGACATGAAAGTAATACTAATGAAAATAATGTTGGTGAAAATAAAGTAGAAGAAATTAATCTTGAAGAGAATAATGTCGACGAAAATAACGTTGATGAAAATAATGTTAATGAAATTAATGAAGAAAATAATGTTGAAGAAAGTAATGGTGATGAAAACGAAAATGAAGATGTTAGAATGTTTGATGATAATCAAAATCAAAATCCTATTGAAGAAAATAATGATAGTCTTGAAAATTCTTTTGATATTGGAGTTAATTATAATATTTTTGATGTGAGAGTTTGGGATGGTTTAGATTCAAAAATGAAAGATTTACTTGCAATTAAATGGCCGGTGAGGGAAACTAATTTAAGTTATCCAATAGATAAATTAGGTAGACACTTCTCTTGCTCATATTATATACGTAAGCTACGAAATGGTGATACTACTGATAGAAAATGGTTGGCTTACTCAAAAGAGGTCGATAAAGTATATTGTTTTTGTTGTAAGTTATTTAAAACTGCCATAACTAAGAGTCAACTAGGAAGTGAAGGAATAAATGATTGGAAACATCTTAGTGATATTTTAAAAAAGCATGAAAATAGTTCCGAACATATGATTAATTTAAGAACTTGGTCTGAGTTACGGTTAAGGTTAAATACGAATCAAACAATTGATAAAGAGTTACAAGAACTTATTAAGAGGGATACCGAACTTTGGAAAGAAGTATTAGTTAGAATAATTGCTCTCGTTGAATGTCTAGCAACATATAATTTGCCGTTTCGTGGTACAAATGAAAAGCTTCATGAAAAATCTAATGGAAACTTTTTAGGAATACTTCAAATGATTGCTAAGTTTGATCCTGTAATGAAAGAACATTTTCGTAGAATAGATAACAAAGAAATTCAGTATCATTATCTGAGTCATAAAATTCAAAATGAATTGATTGAAATGTTAGCATCCGAGGTAAAAAATGCAATAATTAAAAAAATCAAAGATGCAAAGTATTTTTCAGTAATTCTTGATTGCACCCCTGATATAAGTCACAAAGAACAAATGACTTTAATTATAAGATGTGTAGATATGTCTAGTGTACCTATAAAAGTAGAAGAGTTTTTTCTAGAGTTTTTAGTCGTAGAAGATACATCAGGTTTAGGTCTTTTCAATGTGCTACAAGAAGTTTTAAAATCTCTTGATTTAGATATTAAATATGTAAGAGGACAAGGGTATGATAACGGATCTAATATGAAGGGAAAACATCAAGGTGTACAAAAAAGATTACTTGATATAAATCCTAGAGCTTTTTATATGCCATGTGGTTGTCATTGTCTAAATTTAGTATTGTGTGATATGGCAAACTCTTGTCATAAAGCAAAAACTTTTTTCGGAACTTGTCAAACAATATATACTGTGTTTTCTAATTCTACAAAACGGTGGAGTGTATTACTTGATTATGTTGATAATTTGACTTTGAAATCATTGTCTGTTACTCGGTGGGAAAGTCGTGTAGAAAGTGTTAAAGCTATAATAACTCAAATTCCCCAAATAAAAAAAGCTTTAATACAATTAGGTAAAGTAAGTGAAGATGCAAAAGTGTGTAGAGATGTCGAATCATTGTTAAATGGTGAATTCTCAAGTTTTGAATTTATTCTAAGTTTAGTTATCTGGTATGATATTTTATTTAAAATAAATTTAGTTAGTAAAAATTTACAATCGAAAGATATGCTTCTTGATGTTGCCATCAAAAGTTTGGATGGATTGCTTACTTTTTTGGGTGATTATAGGAATACTGGGCTTGATAGAGCTATTATTGAAGCTAAAAAAATTGCCGAAGCCATTGATATTGAACCTGAATTTACAGTTAAACGTGCTTCACGTAGAAAAAAGCAATTTGATGAGATTCCAAATACTGAAAGAGAACAACAATCTGCTAAAGAAAACTTCAAAACTGATTACTTTATTGTTTTAGTTGATATGGCTCTTTCACAAATAACTAATAGATTTGAACAAATGAAACATTTTGAATCTATTTTTGGTTTCATGTTTGATGCATCAAAGTTATATTATTTAGATGATGACCTTTTGAAAACAAGTTGCTTGAATCTTGAATTTGCCTTGACACATGATAAAGATTCTGATATTGATGGAAATGACTTGTTTATGGAGTTACAAATTTTGCAGGCCATGTTGCCGAGTGTAGCATATGAGGGAGAAAGACCGTGGACATCTATTAGAATCATGGAGTTTACAAAGAAGATGGATATGTTTCCAAATGTTTTGCTTGCATACAAGATTTTGCTAACCATACCAGTCACAGTAGCATCCGCAGAACGAAGTTTTTCAAAACTTAAATTGTTGAAGTCTTATTTACGAAGTACCATGAGTCAAGAGCGGTTAAATGGGTTAGCAATTTTAAGTATTGAAAGTAGTTTTTTAGCTAATGTAGATTATGACAAAATAATTGAAGTTTTTGCAACAAAAAATGCACGTATACATCCTTTTAGGTGATTCGTATGTTGTGATTTTTTTTATTTAATAAAATCGTATGGGGATGAGCCGCCTAGCTTGACTAGGTTCCAAACCCTTAAAAATATTGTGTTATATTATTTAAAGTTTTTGACATGGGCATATTTTCGACCATCTCATCCTGAGCATTCGAATCCTCAGAACCGGCCCTGGTGGTATACCTCCTTTATCATGACTTTGAAAACGAAACCTTTTAAATAGGAAAAACCGGGTGACAGCGCTCACACCTTTAATATGACAAAAAATTTTCAGTACATTACATGTATATGTATTATTTTAATCCAAGACCATGCCTCAGGCGCGTAGCTGAATTGGTTTAATAATTTTACCCTTTCATAAAATGAGGCCGGGTGTTCAATCCTCGTGGTTGACATCACTCCAACGCCTTGCCCTCCAGTGTTACCCTTAATTTTTGAGAGAGATTATTTTTTACCTTTCAATATTGACGTCACAAAAACAAAGAACTGTGGCATTTCATCTTGTGAAGCGGAACTTATGGCAGCCACGACAGCAGCTTGTCAGGCCATTTGATTGGAAAGTTTGATGCTTGAAATGATAATGTACAAGGGAGAACCAGTCAAACTTTGTGTCGACAACGAATCAGCAATCGCATTGATGAAGAATCCAATCTTCCACGGAAGAAGCAAACACATTAACATGAAATACCATTTCATTCGTGAATGTGTTGAAAAGGGGCTGATCAAAGTGGAGTTTGTAAACTCCAAAGAGCAAAAGGCAGATATTTTTACCACGGCATTAGCACGGTTGAATTATTTCGAGATGCGTAAGAAGCTTGGGGTAGAGAAGCTCGAGCCATGTCCGGTTTAAGAGGGAGAATGTGAACTATAAACCGGGCTCGGGTCAACCCGGTATATACCCAAGCAAGTCATGAGTTTGACCGACTCATTCACATGTTGGAGAAGTTCCAAACTTTCAGCAAAATTGATGTTTGAAAGTGGTTTACATCATGGAGAAAGTAGTGGCAATATTTTTCTCCCCCTATCAATTTTTTCATTGTTTAGTCAGTTATTTATTTTCTTATTTAATCATGGTAGTTAGGGCTGTCAATGGGTTCGGGTTCGGGTTCGGGTTGGCGGGTCGAAATCTCTGACCCTAACCCGACCCACTAAAAGTTTCAGGTCAGAAATCTCAACCCTGACCCGACCCGTGTCGGGTTG
>JAOXNX010000033.1:33392859-33408029 GCA_028566075.1 Solidago caesia
TGTTTTTATTGTCGAAAATATTTAACGTCGTAATATTATGCTATTATATTTTATTATTGACTCGCTATTTTAGAGGCTCACTTTTTATTCTCGAGCCAGGTCCCAAAAAAAATTTACATTTTCGAAGACGGCACTGACGTTAGCTAGAATGCCTTAGGATAAAACTTGAAAGAGACATGAAACACCTGATATGACAGATGTTGTTAATGAGTTGGTAAGATTATACGTTGTTATTAAATGCGTGATCATTTTTGTATTTGTACTTGTAAAATTTATTAACTTGTATTAATTAATAGGTATCTTATAATAAAAGAATTGTCGATGGTAGTTGGGATCCTCTACCTGAAGAAGATGTGCTAACTTAAATATTTGGAAAGAAGCATGGGACGCACCCTAGTATATGGATACAAGATGATTAGTCTTGACTCTTGAAAACATAATATAGGACTAGAAGACGTCATAGTAAACCTTAATTACTGAAAACTTGTTCCACACAACTAATTGAATTATAAATAAATAAGTTTGAACTTAAAACCTCCAAATTACTGGACAAAAAAAAAAAGAAAAAAAAAACATTTATTGACATTGAAATGATCTTTAGATAGATTCAATCGAGGTTATCTAATGAGAAGTCATTCATTACAAAAAAAAAAGAGTGTGATGTTGCAAGAATGCATATGTCGAATAATGAAATAACAATTTTGTAATCGAAAATAATTTTTTAATTAAAAACAAACCTTATTTGCCATATATGGAAAATTTAAATCCGGCAAGCAATTGAAATCTACGAGTCATGCATTTTTCATGAAAGGTGTAATACTAAATATGATTTGCGTGTGGTTCTTATATATAAAGCTTCTCTCATTGTTTCGTCTTTCGATATATCTATACTCTTTAATAAAGGAGCACCTTTTTTTTTCCCTTCAAAAAAGTCTACTGAACTACCCAAACTACCCATATTATTTATTAACCAATTTAAATATCTCCACCAAATATACCTATAATACCCTTAATGAAATTATTTACAACATACATCACTAAACCCTTAAAATAACTACACTATCCCCTTTTACATCAATTATTTTTACATTAATAATCACACCGCTACCACCGCCACCTGTTTCCGTCGCCGCCGCCGCCACCACCTGTCGTCGCCGTCGCCGCCGCCACCAAGTGTATCCCTGGGTGCAGTAGTAACGAGTATAATGTGGGTTCGAGGTTTGCATACTGTTCGTTTGGATGTCACTGTGGCTTCTTGAACTATTAATTTAACAAATAATTTCACAGACTTTTAACTAACTCACTTAGGTGGGTTTGCCACCATGACGCCATTGAAGGCCTATGTCTTGAGGGACGCAAGTTCGATTCTTGCCAAAGGCAAGTCTGAGAATAGTAGCTAACCATCGATGCAAAAACTCAGCATGGGGGTTTCGAACGTACCAATACGGTATATGGGATCAGGGTGTTCCCATCGATCTACCCCTATTTTGACCACAGACTTTTTCTTCATCATATTTATCGCATGTACGTAGAAAGTTGATATTTGTCACCCTTATCGTTAACCTTTGTCAAATTTATAACACACGTATTAACTGTATGAAAGTTAGAGTTAAAACATAAGAATTCCGTAGAAATGCCTTTTACTTCTCTATATTTAAATCAGTTTATTTGCACATATGTAAAACTACGAAAATATGGTACGTACTATTTGTTATGTGTAGTTAAAATCGACAAATATGTCACTGAACCAATTTATAAGTTTTCTTTGGTCGACATTTGATTTTGCGCTACTTCCTTTGTCCCAAAATAAATATTCACTTTGAAAATTCACGTAATTTGAAAAATGTACAATTATTACACTGTCCAAAATCAAATACCATTTGTACATACCAAACTCTCTTTTGATTGGTTAATTTTGAAAGTATGGACACTTATTTTGGGACGGATCGGAAGGACTGTAATTTTCAGCTACTATATAAACCACCAAGTTATGGTGAATTGGTGATCGAGAACACAAACAAGCGATTAGCTAGTTAAGAACCATGGTTCGGGGAACTCATGTTATTTGGGCTTTCATCTTTTGGAACATCCTGGTTAGTGCACGAGCCAAAAATCATGACTACAAGGATGCCCTTAGCAAGGCGATATTGTTCTTTGAAGGTCAAAGGTCTGGAAAATTGCCCTCAACTCAGCGAGTTAAATGGCGTAATGATTCAGCCTTATCTGATGGCAAGTCCAAAAATGTACCTACACTTACAATTGCATGCATAATGTATAGTTATAGTAATATCGTCACTTATGTAATTTATCTTTTAAAACCGCCCGCAGGTGAATTTAAGTGGGGGATATTATGATGCCGGTGACAATGTGAAGTTCGGGTGGCCGATGGCATATACTACTTGTTTGTTGAGTTGGGCAGCTATCGAGTACCAAGAACAGATAAATTGGGCGAGCCAGCTCGATTACCTACGCTCAGAAATCCGTTGGGGGTCTGATTTTATTCTCAAGGCACACGTTTCATCAATAAAACTCTACACGCAGGTCTGAAGTTAAGGCAATCTCATTATCCAATCATGACTTGTATCGTACAATTGCACTTGTTAATTAATACGGGTATATACATACATTGATAAATTATGAAGTATATTCTAATATATATATATATATACAATGATGTGTTAATTAACATGACAACACTTCATAGAATATAATATACATAGGTGGGAGATGGAAATAGAGATCATGCTTGCTGGGAGCGGCCTGAGGATATGGACACACTGCGAACCGTCATTGAAATCAACACTGGGTCTCCAGGAACTGAGGTGGCGGCAGATTCAGCTGCCGCACTTGCTGCTGCCTCTATTGTTTTCAAAGGGGTTGATTCAAGTTATTCAAAAAAGCTACTAAAGCATTCAAAATCAGTATGTAACACGATACATCTATTTTATATATACATGACTTAAATTAGTAATATAGATGTTGAAAAATGTACATACTGTATATTCTGTATATGGTTTTATAGTTATATTTCAGATTAACCACGACCTCAAATGTTATGGTCATTAGCATAACCTTTTTTACATTAGCTAACTAATTACAGTACTAATGTATTAACTGAGTCTTAATAATGTTATCATATATCTAATTATTGTAAATTAACTGAATTTTCAGTTGTTCAAGTTTGCTAACACGTATAGAGGATCGTACCAGGGTTCCTGCCCATTCTATTGCTCCTACTCCGGATACAATGTAAAATTTACTTAATCTAGTTGTTTATTGATATGACAATTAATTTATTGTAGAATTGGTTTATGATCTGGTTTTTGTGATACATAAAAAGTTATTCTTTATAAATTAGAAAATTCAGGGATTGTTGTTTTATATATAAAGTAGAAATTACTCTTGCTGATCCGTTCTCCGGCCTAACCCATTTTGGTTAAAACTTTATCTGGTTCATGTAACTCTTTTTTTTTTCTTTTCTTCAGGATGAGCTGTTATGGGCTGCTGCTTGGCTTTACAAGGCGACTAGCCAAAAACGCTACTTAAAGTATGCTATAAGCCATGAAGGATGGAACCAAGCCGCTACAGAGTTCAGCTGGGACAACAAGTTTGTAGGAGCTCAGACTTTACTTGCAAAGGTAATCTCATTAATCAAATAATATTTGTTCGAACTAGTGAAGTTAAAACAAATTATTTTCTACAAGAGAATTATAAAAGAAAAAGTTAGATTTTGTAATTAAAAGAATTATACCCTGTGGTCTTTGGCCCACTAGTATCAATACGGTCGTAAGTTTAAGTTACGTCATAAAATAAGTGGTTTAATTTATTATTTTGATTGTTTAACTGTTTCAAAAAGAAATAAAGCTGTTAAAAATATACTGTATATATATGTATATATATATATATATATATATATTTATACATATATATATATTCTTTTTTCAGGAATATTGTGCAGGAAAAAGTGAGTTGGAGACGTTTAAAAGAGGAGCCGACTCATTTGTTTGTGCTGTGATGCCAAACAGTGACTCGGTCCAAATTAGAACCACTCCCGGTGAGGTTTTAACGACTTAATTATAGGCCTTGATTCTTTTATAAGCCTTTATGCACTATAATGGCCCAGGCCCAAGGACAGGTCCATGTAGGAAGATATTAACAGACTAAAAGAGGCCTTCACATTCACAGATTCACTTTGCCTCCTTGTCCTTTGTAAATACATATCAAATATTTTAAAAACATAATTGGGTATTTAATTGTTATATGGTAAATTTATCTTTTAGGAATCAAAAAATGCTAACCAGATGTTAAAATAACAAACTTGTTACATATTTAAAAAAGTCTACAAGATTGTAGTCTAAAGGCAATAAATTAAACATTCACATTTAGGTATTACTCCTATGAAAAATAGGCAAACAACAAAAAACTTTTTTTTTTATCTTCTATAATAAGTATACTTAAAATGTAATGTACATACAGGTGGACTTTTGTACACTAGAGATAGTAGCAATTTACAGTATGCATCAAGTGCTTCCATGGTATTACTTGGCTACTCCAACATACTAACCCGAGCCGTTAAGTGTGGCCGCACCAAGTTCACTCCTGCTCATATCAAATCTTTTGCAAAATCCCAGGTTAATATTCAATGAAAGTAAGGAGAGAAAATTTTTGGAAACTACTTAATGTATGTATATTTCCTTCAATTTCTTCAGGTGGATTATATTTTAGGAAACAACCCTTTAAAGATGTCATACATGGTTGGGTATGGTAGCAAATATCCTACACAGTTGCATCATCGCGGTGCATCCATTGACTCAATAAATGTCCACTCGGCTAAGGTTGGGTGCAATGATGGCTACTCGAGCTACTTTTCTTCTAGTAAACCTAATCCTAATGTCCACATGGGTGCAATTGTTGGAGGGCCAAACTCAAATGATGGGTTCGGTGACACAAGATCTGACTCTTCTCATTTGGAACCTACAACTTATATGAATGCTGCATTTGTGGGATCAGTGGCTGCGTTTCTTGATGATAATCTTGGGCAACACGTTGGACTCCAAGCCTCGAGAACTAATCTTTGTTGACGTTGTTTACCTTTGTTGTGTCGCGTTTATAGCTTTTTATGCCTTAAATATAATTAAGTGTATGTAATAATGTGTTAATTTTAAGAATAGCAAGTTTATGCATTATCTTTTAGTTTGATAAGTAGTTTTCATACATTTCTCATCTTGCTATATATTTTAGCTACTTATAAATTCTCTTATATATTTGCGATTATTAGAATCCATAAACCTTTATTTCAGTAGTATTTTAGGTATTCGATTTTGAACCATATCATTTTTTTTGACCTATTGTTCCAAATCGAAGTCATGTTTTTCTTAAAAAATAAATACCCAATTTGAAAAGTCATGTTATTTTACCGTAACTAAACTATATCGACTCTTTTGACGATTTGAGAAAAATTCAGAAAGCTATGAATTCTAAATAGGTGGTGATCTGATATGAAATTGACCCTGAGCTGTCCTGAACTCAGTTCAGACTGAGTCAGCTTAAACTCAGCCCAGGCCATGATAATGTTTCCCTCTATGACACACTTTGAGAAGATGATTGGTGATCCTATCTGCCCCTAGGAATCATCTTACTTAAATGGGAAGATTGAAATGTGGAGGAAGTTTGAAGATCAGCTTGCTAGTTCAACCAATATGGGTCAGCTTGGAATACCCAGTCTAGGTCAGCTTGGAACAGACTCAGCTTGGGATTTTCAAACACTTATCTGTTTTGGTGCTTTCAATAACCAGGTCAAGTCATGTGATTAGCACGTATGTGTGGTTGTTCTAGATTGTTCTAAATAAGGATAAGAATTCAGTTGGAGGTTTTTGTCTTATTTGGTAGCACCTAATCATGGAGGAGAATGAAGACAAAGTAGAGACCGAAGAGAGGACAACCACTATCCTGCAACTGCATTTTTTGTTCTTTAATTCTATTGGCTTATTTGTAACAACGATGTACTAGTTATCTATTCTAGAATATTCCTTAAGATGTCATATCCTCTTATAAATAGAGGTGGCTGCCATTTGTAATGGACAGTGTGTGTTGATTAATGAAAGTTTGATAGAGCTTAGTCTATTCATTTGAAAATCTTCCTTACCTTTATAAATCATTGATCTTGGTGTTTTGAAGTGGTCTCTTATCAATAATCTGGGTGGCTTTGCCTTTATAAATTATTGTGGTGAGATCCCAAATCTTCATTACTTTTATTTGTATTTGTGGTGGTTCTGCCTTTATCAAATATAGTGGGGGTTTTGGAGTGTTTCTGATATTTGATTATGGTGGTTAAGTCCTTTACGAGTCAAGTAGTAGATTCTTTATCTATCCTTGTTACTTTTATCTTTCTGTTCTTGTTATCAGTTTGATTGTTGTATTGTTGGGTCATTGTGCTATTGTTCTTATAGTCAGCTTGGGTGTCTTTTTGTCCTAAACTCCAGAAAATCTTCACAAAAAATATTTAGTTACTTTCTGTGCTTGTTTGTTGTGAATTGACTCAGTTTTGTGGGTTTTCCCTGAAAATTCACATCATAATCCATACCCTACTAATTTTTTTTGCCATACACCACTAGTTATTATAATAATAACAACGTCGTTCAACTAAGTTGGCACGAAAGAACTGGCATCCCATCTTGATTTTACACTATTACCTTTAGTTTAATTAACTCGTCTTTTCCTTTATTGAAGTATAAAATGGTCAAATTAATCATTTTAATGGTGTTTAAAAAAAAAAATTCATCCAAAATATATAACCAAACTAAACAAATACATTTATTTTCTATCTCATTAAAGAAAAGAAAAAAAACAAAAACATGTACGCACACTGATACAGTGATACCAAATAAAATATACCAAAAAATTTCACGTTGTAGGCTGTGATTAAATATATATTATATTTCCAACTACATTAATTTTTAAATATATAATTTTATCTATCAGAAATTATTAAAATAGTTTTGACCATCTCTTTCAATTGCGATCGAAAGCGTGAGCGCAAAATTCGGCGTCCCCAAACTAGCATACACTTTCACATTTAAAAATTCCCATATGCCCATCTTCATTATTGTTTATTTCTTACATCATTTCCACCAATAATTCTTGATATTTTTAATATTTTATATTCTATATAATAATATAATAATATAATAATATTATATAATAAGACAAATTGAACTTTCTAGTAATACCTAATTAATGTCATAATTAACTTCATATGTATAACACATGCAATAAATCATCAAAGCCACATTTTATAGACGTTTACCCATTTAAAAATGTGTGTTTCCATCAAGAAATAAGCTTGTTATTCATGCAATTTTGCTTTGATCTTTCAAGGTTTCTGTTATGAACTTCTATTTTTTGATATATAAATAATATGAAAATAAATATTCAAAGTATAGTCTTTTTATTTTATTATTGATTGATATGACCATATGTCAAAAGCAAATAATGAGAGGATTTGATAAAAACGATGAAGACTTACGACCCTTTACGTAGTACAAACTACAAAGCAAGATATATATATTTTTTTAACAGCAAATACAAAGCAAGATATTGGTAATCTGGATATCATGTAGTTTTAACTAGTGGCACATGTTAGGAACCTTCCTAATGTCTTTCTTAACTGGTGAGAGAATATCATATACTACATTCAATCTTCAACTATCCTTAGGAAGACATCAATGTGAATTGTGAAGAAAGAATAAGAAGAAGAATTAAAGATCATTTTGAGGACCACAATTGTAAGACAAAATACGGCGATTAAGGGAAGGGGTGTTTAGGTTGGTTTATTCAAATGCTATCTCCTAAGGGCTATCATTGATAACCTGTTACATGCAAAAAGAAATAGTATGCATTTTTGGTCCCTGTGATATCACCCGATTTGCAAGAATGGTCCAACTTATGCCAAAGTGGCGATTTTAGTCCAGTTTTCAGGTTTTAGTGGCAATCTTGGTCCAAATAGTAACATCCGTCTATTTTACACCGTTAATGAAGTCATGTGCCCCTCATGTGAAGGGCAATTTTGTCTTTGTAAACAAATAAAAAACCAAAAGTACCCGTGACCTAACTCCCATTACCAACCACTATCACACATCCATACCTGCCACATTTTTACACATATATATAAATATCTAATATCTATTTTTAATTCTTATCTACATATATACACATATCTATATATCTAATTTTTACATATATATACACATTTGATTGGCACATATATAGATCTGTATATCTACATGTATGTGTATGTGTGTTATTAGGGTTGAAAAGATATGGATTTTGGAGAATCATGTGCAAAACATCACCCACCGTCGTCTTCCTTTATCTTTCAAAGCGTCGGAGATCTGCACCACCACCATCCTGAACCATTCGCCGGAGAACCCAAACCCATGGCCACCACCGGCAAGCATCCCCGTCGCCAATCATCATCCCCACCCCCACCCACCGCCGGAAACGGTCAAATCGGTGAAGATCTGATATTTATCAGTTTGGTAAATACATGTGCACTAATGGTATTTATCAGTTTGGTGTTGTCCAGTGAGAAGAAAGGGGAATATACACATACATGTTGTTTAGTGGCTTTCAAAAGGTTATTGTTTTACTTTTTCTTGTATATGAATCTATATATATGGATTATATGTATGTGTATTTATATGATATTAAATGAAGTGAGATTTAAATGTTTGATTTTGAATGATGATTTGTATAAAAATGATGATGATTTGTTGTTGTTGATGTTCATTTTGAGAATTAGGGTTACAGTGGTGGTTATTATTATTATTAGTAGTAGTAGTAGTAGTAGCAGCAACAACAATAATAGTAGTAGTAGGTAAAGTATTATTGATTGATTTGAAGAAAGTAAAAAAATTAGGATGATTTTGCGGAAGAAAAAGAGAAATTTTTTTTAGATAAAATAAAAAATGAGAGTAAGAATTAGTTGATTGATAGAATTAGGGTTTTGAAAGTTTTACATATAAATTGGTTAATTGCAAGAGTAGTCCATGTTTGTGTGAAAAGACGATATTGCCCATCATGTGAGGGGCACATGGGTGCTTTAACGGTGGATGATTAACGGAACCGTTAATTTGGACCAAGATTGTCACTAAAACCTGAAAACAGGACTAAAATCGCCACTTTGACATAAGTTGGACCATTCTTACAAATCGGATGATATCACAGGGACCAAAAATGCAATTTACTCTTTTATATATTAAAAACCAACCGCCTGGATTTCTCAAAAGCAAAATACAAATTTTAATGCACCGAATTAATTTTTATCAACAATCCTTAAGGTTGTTATTAGCAAACCTCTTTAAACTTTTAGCATATCCTATGAAAGATGAAGGCGTCCGATTCTGTCGGATTTCGAATGGTGTGTTTATTTGTTATTGTATCCATGTAATGATATAAATGCTTAAGATATTATTGGTTTATTAGAATATATTGTGTTTCTTATTGAGTGATGTTGACTTCTTATTAGAGCTAATGTAAGTACATAAACACATAAACGGTTAGGGTGAAAAGGTAAAAATTAAAAACAAAGTTAATTGCAAAAATGGTCCCTGAGGTTTACTAGATTTTCTAGGCGCGGTCCAAACATTTGCATTTTAGCATCCATGATCCGTCCCACGCTAGTTTGGTTGCATCCTTAGTCCAATTTGAAAGATCCGTCAATTATCAAACGTTAAGTGGATCACGTGCCTCTCACGTGAGGGGCAATATCAATTGTCAAATAATACTTATTGCTCTTGTCCAATAGAGTGTTAACATGTACTTCAATGCCAACATCCAAGACCTTGAAGAGCATTGCAATTTTGACTATAAAAAGCAATGTTGAAAAGGAACTAGGTGGTTCGGTTTTTTTCAAGAAGTTTCTCTTGAGTCTTGTTTCGTTCGAGTTAGTCTAGATCGATTCCTTGAGCCTTTGTATACACGTTTCGTAGGCAAACTATGAAGTGTGTCTTCATCAAAGTTAGCTGTTTGGACCATTTATCGATTTGTGCGTGTCATTCATGCGCAAGGGTCATACTAATCTTCTCTGTATTGTTCCAATTTTATTGGATGTCCCTGAAGGGACATAAAACATTTTTTAAAAAAGTACTGCACACAATGGGGATCAAACCCAAGACGTACGCCTTAAAGAAACTAAGCTTTACCATTCCAACCAAATGGTTGTTGGTAATAATGTAAATTGAACATCAAACTTAGCTGTTAGTGTATACGAAGTGTTAGAATCTGGTTAGTCGGATTCTCTGTAACAAGTATGTCTTGTTATGAATGTATTGTCGATGTATCAGTTAGAAATCATCTAACTTAACGATATAAACTCTTACGTTAATACGGAAGAGTAACATTCAACCTGTTGCACATTTGGCATTCGCTCATAACTAAGGCATTTAAGTTAATTAAGGTTGTTTAACGTAAGTCGGACCAACAGAATCATTTACTTGAAAAAGAAATTTTGAACAAAAATTAATATCTTCATATAAGATTAAAAAAAATAAATTAATTAATAATGTATTACAATTTGAAAGAAAAAAAAATATAAGGAAATTATACAAAACATTTTTATTGGTAAACAATCAAACATATCATGCAGAAATGGTCTTTTTTATGTTCTTTAATTTCAGTATTATTATAAGATATGATATAGATAAATGAGGTTATTCTAATCATCATTCAACATAATTCATTTATTAATAAAACCCTAAAACATGACTTCGTAGTTAATTCATTAGAGTGGAATCAGTCTTAGACTTTGCCTGTACATAAACCAACAATATATATTAAAGGCCTAGCAAGTTTTTTAATAATAAACATATATAGGATATTTTTTAGCCCGAAAATTACTAGTTGCATGCATTTCATATATGGGGATAACTTAGATGATGTTAACATCATATAAGTTAGATAGATGATGTTGCTCTCACAAACCATAATATTCATGGGAGACTTTTTGTTTATATAATATTATTATAGATGTATAAATATTGATGTAAGTAAGTATGTGAGGAACATCATCTATGTTAGATGATGTTAACATCATATATCATTTTCCCTTCAAATATATATATTATTAGAACGCAAATATACAAAAAGTGTACAGAGTTTATCTCCTATACCCGAAGGGCAGTATAACAGCTAGACAAAACTAAGGAAAAAAATGTCAGAATTATCTTTGTGTATTCACCGAGCACTTTTACTCGATGATGACTTACTTGGCACTCAGTCCTTTCATCTAATCACTTAGTCCAATCACACATATATTGCTATACAAGACCATTTGGTAAGAGGAGGTGATATTAGTACCACTCTTTTTAATGAATCTATTATTATGTATAACATGTATAGCAGACTGCACAAGTTAATAATGCATGATTGTGATAAAAGTATCAAAATAAATGGTACGAATATCAGATCTCTTTGGTAAATAGAGGGTTATCTCTACTTTATATAGTAACTAAATCTATTACGTTTCTAAAAACCAATCAAATCGATTAAATAAAACTTCAAACAACTATTAGTTAAAAAAGTATAAATATAAATAAAAACTTTAAATTACAAACTAACTATATAGTTTAACATCATCTATTACATCTCTCACACCAATGCCTACTTCCCGAAGCTTGATGTCGACCTAGCCTTATCACGTACCTAACCGCGTGTTCTTACTGAAATTTTAAATCTTCAGTTTAAAATTAAATAAAACAATATTCCGAACATGTTCATTTACAATGATCTTATTGATTATTGATACTTATTTTCTTATCATTTAGGTTTAGTCAGTAAATATATTTTAGTTACTAAATCTATAAAACATATCATTACAAAAGAATATATATACATATATATATATATGGTCTTAGCATAATAAATTTAATGAGCGACCTATAACTTTTCATTACACTTTTTTGAATTTATTTGTTTTACATTTGCTATAATTTACATATTCAGTATACATGTAAATTAAAAAACATAGAACAAAATTTTTATTCTAACGTTATAACTCTTCTATAAAATTTACATATAAGGAAAAGAAAGAAAAAACATGAAGTCCCATTAGAAACTGGTAGCTATGAAAACAAACAAGGAAATTGCTTGTTTGAGAAATTATAAGATGATGACTCCATTTTATACCCTCCCAAGTCCTCCAAACCCTCAAAGAAATCATCGCTAAAAACCATACAATCGTCATTGTTGATTCCTTCCATCATCATATGTCCTTGATAGTCCTCGTATTTGTTGTAAAACGTCGTCTCTTGTTTGATGTTGGATTGTTGGAGGAGCACTTCATCGTCAATAGATGAAGCTGAATGGGTAGTAGGTGAATGAGACGGCGAGTCTTTCAAATTTGGGATGGTTTTACCACAGTCACTATTGGTGGGACTCTTTGGAGTAGCTTTGAATCGGTTGCGGTTGATTCCAGCTAAAGAATTCCGACGAGTTGGTTGTGCATGGTTGTGATCAGCAGTGTAGGTTAAAATGTAGATGTTTGAATCGTTACAACTTTGCTCGACTTGTCTCCTTGCCAAACAGCCTTTTGAAGTGCTACATCTGTAATAGCTTCTATAAAATTTGAAATCAAATTATTAGAATAATTAGCTACAAATTAATTAAAAGATTAACACAGAATTAAGTACAAGGAAGATAAGAGAGGTCGACCACTATATACCATTTTCGACCAAACTAGATAATTGCATGGTTGCATATATAATCAAAATAAAGTGACCAAATTTAGTAGCTAGTCACATAATGACCCTTTTTTTAGCAGCAATTGTGTAATATATCATTGTGTTACTTATAGCAATTAAAGAAGCTAGAGCAAAACTTTACAAACTAGGGATTATGATCGAGTTGATGGGTCACAAGACCAAGTCATCCAATCCGGAATTTACAATACGGTCGAGATCTACCAGCTATTCAATTAAATGACTCATTTACTCTACGTACTTAAGTGTACATCATGGCTGAATTTTGTTAATTTTATCCAGTGAATTGAACAAAAATAACACATGCAACGAACAATTAAGTGTAACTCGATCATTAACGCAAAAAAAGTGATTACGGTGACCATTATATAGCAACAATTTTTCCAGTTTGAAATTAATTAAATGGAAAGATCTATATATATATATATGTATGTATGTACCTTGGATAGATGGAGCCTTTGATTGGTTTTTGACCATATTTACGCCAAGCCCATGGATCTGATGATAAACCATCAGCTGTTACTTGAACCACCACCCTCTTTTGTTGATTCTTCCTGTTCACACGCACAAAAAATAAAATAAAAGTGTCACAAAACTAAAAATAATTGTAAGTACACGAAACATCGCAATTAGGAAAGAATAGTACCTATGAATTAATCGATTAATTTAAGAGAACAATTTCGAATATGAGTGGTTCATATATGTTCACTAAACTTTATAGCTAGATAGATACATATTTCATTATCACGTACGTGTATGGGTTTAATTTGTATGTATATACATATTTCAAGAGAAAAAAACAAAACAGTGGCTAATTAAAAGCACACGTACCTTTTTTTGAGCTTTGGTGCAACTTGAGAGATGTTTGAAGAAAAATTCTTGATATCTTGTTGTTCTTGGACTTGATGAACTTCTTGATCAGAATCCTGATGATGATGATGATGATGAATGGTCTGAAGGTCAGCAGGAGTAGGAGCAGGAGGTGAAAACTCGGTCTCGGTACCGTAAACCGGGAAATAAGGCTTGTAAAGTTGGTCTAATTCATCTCCAATAACTTCATTTCCAATCGTACCTGTGATTGCATGGTCTTCATTGCGGTGCTCATGATGATTATCAAAGAGGTGTGGGTAACAAAAGAGAAGTGCTTGATCATATTCTTTCTTGATATCTATGGATCCAAAACCATCATCATGCTCATGACGTTGTTCTTTAGGTCTGATCATAGCTTGTAAACTCCATGTGTTTTCCATTATTATTATTTTTAGATTTCTTGAAAAAGAAAGAGAATATAATTAGAAGATGAAGATAAAATGTAGAGAAGGTGCTGACCTTTTTATAATTATATGAATATATTTTGTGTATCAGAAATATCTCAGAAGCTTGGTCTATAGCTATTATTATTAATTATTAATATTAATATATATATATATATATTATATAATATTTAATAATGGCAAGTGTGAGTATAGTATGCAAGTGGGATATTGACTTTGGTGGCAAGTCAAATGGGGGGTTTTAGTTTTAGGGTTGGACGGAAGCGTAACACGGCATGTGTGGCTTTTACTCGCTTCTAAAACTCAAAGCTTGACCGGACTTTTGCATACATGTTTTTTGGTTTCTATTTTCAAACCGTCACACAAAAAGAAAAAGGAAAAAAAGGATTACAGTATTTTTTTGAACGGGAAAAAACTATAATATTAGTACTCTATTTCTTAAACAAGTTTAGAAGCTTTACGCAAATATAAATAAATCAAAAGACTTAGAATCTCTAGTGTACGTATGGTATTTCGAACCCGCATTTCATGGCCTACAAAATAACTCATCGTTATAACAGACCAACTCTATAACATAAAATTTAGATTTATATATTGGTTGAAGATATTTAAATAAAAATTTTAAATAACATACGCCACCTATATATGTATATGTTTTGACATTTATATTGACTACTTATACATAATTTTATCATAAATCATATCCTAAGATAACAAATAACAAAATCATAATAGCAATTGCGGAGTGCAAATTATATAAAAAGGAAAAGAAATGTAAGAAAAAAAGTATTATCATAGTAATCTTCACAATTAATTATATAAATCCGAAAACAAATATGTCGAAGCTTAATACATGTATTGATACAACGATTACTTTATTAAAAAAGATAAGTACTGTAATTAAATAAAAAGTAAACATTGAAAGAAGGGAAGCAAAATCAATAAAGAAAACAAAAACGGCTGAATTTTAATAGTAGCAGTAATATATAGTCACATATAACTATTTAATTTATGGATGAGCAAAAACCCGGCGAGTCCCGTCCCGATCTCGGTACCGGGAAGTGGTACCGAGTCCCAAGTGGGATCGGTACCGGTACCCACTTTTTGTTGTTTTCGGGATTGGGACCGGTACGGTACCGGG
>JAOXNX010000033.1:33453104-33467378 GCA_028566075.1 Solidago caesia
TTATTATTATAAGTCAAAAAGTAACTATAGTTTGCAACTTTTTTGCATCTTGACGTATACAGTATATATTTGACCATAAAGCACTTTGGGTTTATGTCCACCCATGCACTTGAAAATTATATATTCTCCGGTTCTTCTTTCTTTTTTTTGGTTACTTTATCATCCGCTTCATTTCTTTTTCACTATCATGATAATTAATTTCCATTTTCACAAATTCTCATTAGTCTTTATTACGTGCTTACAAATATTGAAAAAAAAACAAACAAACGGAAAACTGCGCGCTGGTTTGATCTTTTGATCGGATCTTCGATGAATTTGATTCCAAAGGAATATTTGATCTTTCACAATTTGATCCGAAAAGATTATTACTTTCAATAAAATACATTCAACCTTAAAATATAAACAAATTGAAACGTTTAAAAATTTCATTTTGACGCATTATAAGTCCATAAAATTAACATAATTTATACATAATTATTATTATTTAAGTATGTTTAACAACACAATAATCCATCAAAACCTAGAAAATCACATTTTTTATTTTATGCATCCATCTTGGATACATATGTATCAAATTTATGAATCTTTATTTTTTATTTTGACAAATAATAGAAATCTACATCAATGCATCCATGTATTAATGCTTATTTGAGATGCAAATGTATCAATTTGATTAATTGGAGATGCAAAAGTATTCTCACCGTTCTTATGTTAAAGGGGTCTTACTGGAATGTCACCATATATATACTAGAAGGATACCCGTGCAATGCAGTGGCCCCAAACATGTCGTTAGGGGTGAGATTGGGTCGGTTTTGGCTCAAAATCGAAAATCGAACAGAAGCTTTCGGTTTTTGCAAACCATAAACCGTTGGATTCGGTTTTTTTGGTTCGGTTTTTGATTTGATTTCAGTTCGGTTTCGGTATTCTTATATATATATATATATATTTACACTTTTAGCTTATTAAATTATAAAATAAACATTCCATTGTTAAGCAAAAAATATGATTAAAAAAAACTAAAATATATAATTGATTTTTATTAACTAATTATATCTTTTAAGTGGTAAATTAGTATGATTTTTTATAAACCAAATTGATTTTGTTGTGTATTTTCATCTAAAACATATAATTGATTTTGATTTGTACATTAAAGAAAATTAAAAGGTCAAATATATTAACATATTTACTAACAAAAAATAATAGATATAAATATAAAATGATATAAATATAAACTAAATTAAAATATAATGGTATTTGGTTCAGTTTGATTTTCTCGGTTCGGTTTTTGCTCACTTTTCTCCCCCCTAAACATTCTTTTTGACACATATCTGAAAAGTAAAAAATATACCTTCTTAATCTTAAAGTTAATGAAAGTTAACCTCTTAAAATTAGACCCTTTCAACATTGTCTATACTACACTATAAAACATATGACATGAATCTTGAAATTTTAATTTTTAAGTATTTCCATATTTATTTTACTAATCATTTCCATTTATAAAGTTTGTCAAAAATCATAATTTTTATATTCGCACATGTTAAACAATATATATTACATTATAAAGCATATGACATTATGAGTATTAAAATTTAAATTCTTAAGTATTTTCATATTTATTTTAATTACTAATCATTTTCATTTATAAAATTTGTCAAAAATCACATTTTTTATATTCCTGTATGTTAAATAACCCAAAGCCGACGGCCGGCGGAGCCGTCGCCAATCACACCATTTGTTTCATGTACTAATTAACGTCTATGACTTTTATTTTTAAATTTGATTTATACCGAAATTTAAAATTTTCTAAAAACTCATTCGTTATCGTACATTGTGCGGTTACATTTCTAGTATATAATATAGATATGGGCAACACGTTGACATTAGTGTCCTTTAAAACCAGCTACCACAAGAGTTCGTCACAACAAGATTTTGTATTCAAAAGTAACAAGTATCATCAAGCATTCAAAATTAAAGCATATATATGAGATTAGTAATTAGAATTAAGATTCGCAGAATTATTCGAAGTACAAAGAAACATAAGATATAGATCGATATGCATGTACGTACGTACGTACAGGAACGATCGATGTACATTTGATTATATCCCAAAGTTGTCAAGAAATAACACAACAATTAGGATTTGGATTTTCCTCCATAATAACATAGTAACCTCCTTGTGGCATACGGGGATTATAATTGGGTTCATAATTATAACATACTTTGTAAGTTTCATTTGGATCTTTCTTTTCATCTTCTTTTTTTGGTTCTTCTTTCTTAGGTTCTTCTTTCTTTTCTTCTTGTTTCACTATCTCAACTATTAAAAGGTCTGTTTCACAAATCCTAGCTAGTTTGTCAAACCCGCATATCGGATCAAAGATACCGACCACCGTTAGTTTCTTGGCAATCATGTCAAAGTGTATAGACGCAATCCCTACACATATTTAATTTTACGGTTAAACTTAAGACGGCCGGGTAATTATAAATTTGTACGTAGGTATTAATTAAAGTGGAATAACTGAAAATGTACACACGTACGGAAAATTACCTTTAACACTAGAAATTGCCTTCATGGCCTTCTTTTTACACTTTTCATCATGTATATGCACTCCATATATCACTTTCTGCCATTAGTTAAAATACATATAATCAAATTTACCGTCAAACTTATCAAAAGCAAGCAATTGATTTCTAGTAGTGTGGGTACGTACGTACGTGTGTAACTGTATATGCACGTGTCTGTTATGATATGATACTATATTGAACAACAAGAGATCTATATATATATATATACATATAGAGCTAGGAAGGGCTGAAAAGCTGACCTTGGGTTCAGCCATATATATATGTTGATCGAATTGAAGGGTTGGAGTCTTCAACTGAAAAAACCAAGATTTTTGTTCCTAGTACCAATTTGTGTGTATGTGCATGCTTTATATATATATATATATATATAAATTATAAGAAGATAAAAGTTGAGGTGCACATTTGTTGTTCGATCAACACATATGTACGTGTGAATACACTATACTATACAGATACACAAAATACCACTTTTTAGTATTAATGAACGTACAATATTTATCGCGATGAATTTGACATGTATCATAATCATATTATTAGGTTGAATTTACTAATTAAGCCTATCAATTATTTCTCGGCATGGTTGAAAACCTTACATGATCTGTAAATAACTATACCCGCTTAGGTAAACTAGTCCAAGTATGTAAAAATGATCGATGAGACAGATCGAGTAATTATAGTAATGGACATTTAATTTCATATCTTTATCTTTTACAACACATATGACAATAACTTGTAGCAAAACTACAAATAAAAGGGTTGAAATCAATATATAGTTGGATACACAATAAACTCGATCACTTTCAATTCGAAGTCCCTCTTGGTGGCTTTGGGAGAATTTATATGAACCACTGCACCCGCTAATTTATATATACTACGGTAGGACTCACAACTCATTAATTTTGTCTTGATACAAAAAAGAAAAACGCATGGCCGGCATCAGCTAGATTTTTCCAAAGTTGTGACTTGTGAAGCCGATCGATGTGTATTAATTTCTAGCCAGCTTTTGTTTATGGTCGATCTTGGTCATCCATATATATATATGGTTAATGAAGGTGACAAGACCTATATTATATGGTCTTCTTATGCTTTTTTGATAGTTACATTGATATTATTATAATATGCTTTTTTAATTGGTTTTCTCAATATATAACGAAAATAACCTACTTACAATTGTTATTAAAAAGATCAAGGCATAATCATTATTGAAATACCTTACCACTTCAAATCTATCCCTTTATACTATATTTATTTGTTACGTTTGTATAACCTTTAGCAAGTGCATATATATATGTGAATGATAAAAACAGTGTAGCGGCCAAAACATATATGATTGCGTGTAAATTAAACCAAGGTAAGCAAATGAGTTTCTCTTTGTTCAGGTTATTCTGAAAAATGAGTTCTTGACTCGGATGTACGTAATATAACTGGAGTATCCACCCAATCGTTTCCGAACCTTTTCCTTGGTTATTCTCAAGATATTTATGTTTAAACCTGAAATCTCTTATGTAAAAATCAAAACGTCTGACCATTAATTAAGTCACTGATTTGTAATTTCATATGTATTTTATGGACTAAAATTAAATAAAGGTGCATGTATCTAAAAAGATTTATGTGATCCTTACATAGATATAGTAAAAATGTACAAATTTACAGACATAATAACACATATATATGAAATGAAATGAAATGAATGGTTCTCTAATTAATTAATATGGAACTGGTGTAGCTATCTTATTAACTTGATCAAGAACATCAAGTGCCTCAGCCCTACTCCTCACAATCCGATGAAACAATTCCCTCACTTGCATTTGCAACGGCACCAATCCATCCTCCATTCGACGGCATATCTCACCCATCTCCGCCACCTTGGCCGCCACATCCTCTGCCTTCTCTACCTCAACCGGATACGTGAAACCCTCTGCAAATTCCACCAATCCCATCCCCAGTTTCTCCAATCTTTGTGTCTCCTCCAACAACCCACTCCTCCCTTTCTTCTCCTTTTTCTTCCAATCTTCCCCAATCTTCTCTTGCAACCCGATCATCGGATGTGCCCATGCAAATTGTTTAGATAATTGTAAATGTGCTCCTAGCCCCGTCCGCTCTTGACATGGAATTGCAGCCACCATTGCCCACATCACAAAAACCAAAATCGAGCTCATTAAATAAACAGGAACTACCAAACCGGTTGGCTCCCCGCCACGTGGGGCTGCCAGATTGGAGGACATAGCCTGGTTAAAACAAAAGAATAATATGTAATTTGTTTAATTAGTTCATTTATTTTATGCATGTATAGTGTAAGCCGTCAGGTTTATTGTACGTACCCATTAATACCAAAGCCTAAGTTAATGTAAACATGATTTTTATAAAATTTTCTAGTTTAACATAATATATTATGAAAATTGATATACAATTTTTATTTTTTCAGCCATATATTTCCTCCCATCTACATTATTTGGTTTGGGCGGAAATGTTGCAAAAACAGTTGTATATCAATCCGAGATTCATACGTTAAGGATTCTTTTAATTAATTTGTTTTAAATATAATCTTGATACATATATAATACAATGACCTTAATTCAATGAATTAAATCACACCTGGATTTGCTTAGAGGCCGACCATGACTTTGCAAATAAATAGGATAACGATTTTAGGTTTCCGATCGTCTCGTGATCTTTTGACGAGGCTGGAGCAGGGGCAGATTTGCCCGTATGGTGATGATTCTCTTTGTCATCAATAAATATGGACGCTAACAAAGTATTTAATGCTTTTTTCGCCCTCTTAACATGTCCTTCTCCTATGGGTCGTTGTTGAAGCGAAACCACGGCTATTTGTGCAAGTTTTTGCCAATGTAGAAGCAATTCAATTCCATGATTAAGAGCAGTGCATATATCAAGAGCTTTAACCGTACGATCAAGGTGTTCAGGGAAAAGGCGGTCTACTGGGGACTTAGAAAAATTGCTAGCGTCACGGCCCATGATCACGACGGCTTTGAATTCCGCCTCGCAACATAAGAATATGTCGAGGAGTTTGCGAAACCATGCAATGGAAAAGAGGGTCTCTGGTGGATCAACGTTTGCGGCGTCTTGATCTTGAGGATGGAAGAGCTCGGAGAGACGGTCAGAGACGTGTTTTTGGAATTGTTCGAGGTCTTCGAATTCGTGCTCGTAGGCAACTTGGTTTCGACGAATGCTGATTCGGTTGAGGAAAGATCCTTGATTGTCGGTCGGTGGCATTTTTGTGTGTTTGGTCGGAAAAATAATAAAATAGAATGTCTAGCTAGGAAGAAGATAAATTAAAAAAGGTAATTAATTAGTTTGATTTGAATTAATGGTTGATGATCGACGTTTTTAGTCCTCCGGACTTGGTGGTGTTATTTTCATGTTCTATTTCCATTCCCATAAAAACATAATTAACTTTTCTTTTTTTTTTGTAATTTATAGTATCTTATAAACCAAATAGTTGGTGTCTTAAATTTTAAAAAAATTAAACATTTCGATTTCTAAAAGAGACCACGTTACCACTTGCTCCCTGATTTCAATTTTTAACACTAGTCTAACAAAATATATACCTGATACACATAGAATATTTAAATTAATGGACAAACCCACAAAGAAAAGAGTACAGAATTCCGTAGCATTTAGCCTAATGCAAAACCATTGTTATAGACCAGATCAATAATTTTACATATTACATATTACATAATACTATATATATATATAGTTTACTGTCTCTATACTTTTAGTGATGACAATTTCAAGCATATATATGAATCTTATCTTCTTGCATATGTACTACAATTAATATATAGTAGCACTGTGAGCAGTATCAACACGTACTCTCAGAACACAAGTTGTGTTGTGTTAATGTTAATTGTGGAGCAATTAAAATTCAATTCTTGTGCCATTTCCAAAAGAGACCACATGACCACTTGCTCCCTCATTCCAATTTTCAACACTTAAGATAAGTTCGATCTCCTAAAAACCGCATGCAAATCAAAACCAGCTGAATTGAAAAGCACATCATAAAACAGTTGTACTCGTAGCATGGACAAAAATCAATGATCGAGCAGGTTAAACCTAGTTGACTCAGTTTGTCACAAATGTGGGACAAAAGGAATCATGGTTTCAAAAGAATTTGCTGGCATTGTCACTCAACCACCTAATCAATTCGATCATATATAATACTCAAGATCTTATACAGTACGAAAACGAAAACTTGGCCTATATAACCCCACCCTTACCAATAGAGGACCCCAAGAAACATACCTCAAGATCATATTCATATCTAATACTCTTCCATTAATTAGATTCAAGATATTGATTTTACTTTCTTCAAGATTTTAAATATGCAAAAAATAGTCAAAGCAAGTTTAACAGGTCGAAGGCCAATACCAAAGAGAGGGCAGGTCATGGTGAGAATAGCAGCAACGGCTTATCACTCTGTAGTTTCAGTATTCTTAAAGACATCGCAAACCCTCACACACCACCATTTATCTGGCGACAGACGTGTCTGAGAGATCAAGATGAGCTAAAGTAAATTAGTTACATGCATCCTCGTAATGTAGTTATAGTGTCTAGATTTGTTTTCCAGTTGAAACTTTGCATGTCCTGTTCGTAAATGTCAATATGTCGAGTATTTGATGATTTAAGGAATGTTTTTTCTCGAGCAATGACGCTATATAAATATGTATTGCATGTATAATTAAGTTGTATGTCCTAGTTATGATGCAAGTGAGCTTGGCATAATACATTTTAGTGCAGCCTAAGAGATACCGAACATTGAGTGCAGGCAATGAGTCTGGACTAATTAAAGCAACTTTGTACACTACAAGTACATATAAATCAATGAAAAAGGCATCTCGGTTATTTTTGATGCGAAATAATGAAAAAAGAAAAAGAAAAAGTCGAGTCTTTGCTAGAACGGACTCCATTGACAATTTGTGAACTTAATCAAGAAAACTCTAGAATAAGCTCATGAATCTTTAAATATAAAATCAAGAAATCTTACGCAGATAGCGACTCCCATAACGGTAGCGACATAAGGTTTTATAATGCTCTTAATTCGTTAACGAGATGATTTACTACATTTGTTACACTAGTCAAATCAGATATCGCCCTCTTGACAAGTAAAGTTGGCAACCAATTAACGATGATCAACCAAACCAAAAGATAAAGGAAAGTCAAATAATACAGATCAAAGCGTTCTAAACATTCAATCTTATGAATAGTCCAAATGATACTGACTTTGAGCATCTATGATGCAGCCACTGGTCAAACATCAACTTCTTCCAAGTTGGTCCAAAATATTTTAAATAAATTTTTTGGCATTGTTTACCAACTTCATTTCTATAAGAGAAAAAATGTACTCATTCTTACATTTATTTAAACACCAAGTTGCTAAAAGTAAAATGCCAAAAAATCAAGATCGTCATCAGTGACATCATTTTGGTCAATATCCCCACGAGTATATTGGATGACCATCTCAATTCAAATTCTGCATAAGGTTCTTGTACCACATGCATCAGAAGATGTACTATGCATAACCAAGGGTTTTGCAGTATCATGTTCAATTGTGGAATTATAATCACTAAACAAAGCATCTTATGGATTCAG
The DNA here is from genome assembly GCA_028566075.1 of Solidago caesia. Lineage (NCBI taxonomy): Eukaryota > Viridiplantae > Streptophyta > Magnoliopsida > Asterales > Asteraceae > Solidago > Solidago caesia. The sequence goes on from JAOXNX010000033.1 coordinate 33,461,301, forward strand.
CTAGTGTCAATAATGGCAGACCACTTGCAGGGTCAGGGCCTTTCTCGCTGGGCGAGCGCATCCGATTCTAAAGTCCTTTCCTAAACCACTTCCTGTTCAGTTGCTGAAAGATAGAGAAGGCTTTCTAAATGAGATTGAATCGTAAAAAGAAAAGTGAAAGAGTAATTTATTACATAAGCACATAAAAAGTATAGAGCCAAGTACAAACCCCTTGCAGACTATATTCCAAATCACAAATCAATTCATCCGAGAAAAAGAGTATTTTTTTTATTTATTTCTATTTTATCTTTTACTTTTAAAATATAATACGCATATGATGTATCTAACTTTTCAGTTTCAAAATGCCCGACTGCCCGTGATGGTAGACTAGTGATGAAAGATATGCAACGCAAAAACAGAGTTAGGGGGTTCAAATCCCGCCCCATGTCCCTTCTCTCATTTTCAGGGTAGGACCGGTCAGTACCGACAATGAGTTGGTTATCCGTTTTCAGTTTTACGTCATAGTTCGATGTAATAATCATTTTTTATATATAAGTGTAAATGGTAAATTTTTTATTGTCTGACGTTTACCCGACTATTAAAAAAAAGGTACAGATCAATATGTTCCAATATGGCAAATAAAAAAAATAATTCAGAAGCATCACACATGTGCACAAGTTACAAGGCAAGTTATATATATTTATCCTTTAAGACCAATAGGAGTGGGGAAGCCCCCATAGGGACATCTCGCGCTATGTGGCGGATGAGATGGCAAGGGGGCATTCCTCACTTTTTGTGGGAGTGGGAAAGCCCCAAAAGAAGCCCTTTTGGGACCTACCATTTAATTATTTTATACTTCTAATTAAATTAAGTTTTAATATATTAATAATATAAAAATAAAATAAAATAAAAAAAAGCCTTGAAATGTACATTTGGCAGTGGAAAAGGTGGGGGGGCCACCATTTTGATTACTTTTTCAATATGGGAACGAGCGTTTCTTTTGAGAAGGCTTCACGCTTTTTAATGCTCAAAGCGCCCCTTGGGACGGGGGAGGGGGCGTTCTAGGGGTTTTTTGGGGCGTTCTTGATGCACTTTTTGCCCAAAACGCCCCCCCACTCCGGGTAGTCTAATCTATAGATAGATGTAAAGTTCACATTCATATCATTCAATAATATTAGCATTCCAAGTTAACACTAGTCTAACAAATTAAAAGCCCTTCACCCTTTTTGTGAAGTTGTACCAAGAGAGAAACTGCCTTTGCAGTAACATCCCTTGCCCTTTGTGTGGTGGTGTTAGAAAGATGTCAACAAAACATAACGGGGCCAATCTTGATTTGTTCAAGCAGATGGTCTTTCTCTAGAAAACCAGGGGGGGACCAACACCAGACAACAAGATGCTCCCTCATCCAATTCAAATTGACTATTTCAAAATGCAATTATCTATGTGTTCACACCTAAAGACTTCACTCCTCAACCAATACTTACAAAGTCAACAAAGGTCCCTTTTAGCTATTAGAACCAGTCACTGATAACCGTTTTGAATCTAGGCGGTCATTTCGACCCATTTACCTAAAAGCAAGTCGACTAGCGATATATTTTATCTCTAATCAATCAATATGGTAAAGAAAAATTATCTTAAAACAGATGGATCAAACATCACCTCACCTGAAGTATATTCAACTCTATTGTTATTTAAGTTTTTTAAATCATACTTATTAAATTAATTATTAAATAAAAATGCACGGAAAAAAAGAAAGTTACCCATATATTCTGACCCAAACTCATTTTTGAACCATACTAGATTTTACCTGTTTTGACCTGACCAGTTTCCCAAGCCGCCGATTTTGACAACTCTAGTTTTGTGGGATCATTCTACCTCTTTTATATTAATAAGAATAAATAAATAAACTTTTGGTTTCAGTTTGTCCCAGACATTGGACAAAAGAATATTTTTTGTTAATAGGATACAATTTGTTGGCATTGCCAAAGCCATATATCCCACCCTACCCAAATTAAACAAGTGACTATCAATTTATTCCTGAATAGTATTGAGTCAAACTTGAGCGACTATATAAACCCCCTTGCAGACAGCATTTCAAAAACAAATCAAGTGACTCACAAACCAATTCGAAGATAATGTTGAATATGGAAGACAAGTATAGAGAGAGCAAAAGAGTCATACCGAAGAGGGGAATGATAAAGTCGAAAATAGCAACATTAGCTTTTCATTCAGTCGTTTCGGTCTTCTCAAGATCAACTTCACATCACCACCCGTAGACTTTCAATGGATGATAGAAATTTAGACAAACGCTGTTCATAAGTGTGCGTGTGTGCGTGTTAGATGTAATGTACATTTTCTTGATTTTGGCTTCTCTTTGATGTAACTTTTGCCTGGAGTTAACTAAAGTACATTCATGATTTTGATGCCTGAATTGTTTTCTTAACTTGATAGTGTCTTGATTATTAAACTATGCAGATTACGGTAAGGAAACTTCTAATAGCATTAACAGATAAATCAAAAGATGACTTACATATTACACATTTATGAATATACAAACAGAACACAATACAGTAACAAGACTTCCGACGAATTTACACCAAAAAAGAAAACTTCCACATAAATTGTTGGTTGTGGTGGTGTTCATGTTTAAAGGTGGGACGCTGTTGATGAGTATGCAGATGAATAATTCCAAACAAATTTTATAGGCAGGTGTTGGTGATTATGACAGGTGGATAATGGTGGTGGCAATGGCAGAGGGTGGTGATGATCATGAAAATGGTTTTAAGATATAAAACTAATAGTTGATTAATTATAAATGGGAATTAAATAATACGTACAATGTACCCTTCACTTAATGAACTTGATTTATAGGTCTTAATATCAAGGACGTACAATTTCTTACATTTCAAGAACGAATTTCATAAGTTATTACTAAGAGACTCATTCCATATAATCAAAGTGTGTTATCAAATTCTCAAGGTTTTTTTCTTCTTTTTTTGTGTAGAAAAAGTGAGTGATTCAAAAGGAACGGATAGACAACCAAAAAAATAATTGTGTTGAGCAGATACATTTCTCTCCTAAATGTGCAAAGAGTTGTAGACAAAATATGTTATAGTTTTCTTATAAATGACCAATTACCCCTAAACTAAGCTAACATATTTTAGTAAAAACGGAAACATTACATTATATCTTCCCTTTCCAACTCGAGAACATGTAAAAACTTAGCAGTTTATTCTCTCCTTAAAGCTCTCCAAACTCGAGAAATTGTAGAGATAGTTAAGGGCAAATTTTGTAACTTAAATCTTTCATTTTCCAAAGTGAGACATACATACGCAAAATATCAGCATAAAGTGTATCTTTTTTTCTGAAAGGCAGCATAAAGTGTATCTAACCATGGGGCATAAATCATGTTCCCAACATGGTACTAAAGATATAAGCATTACCAATTAATCGTTCACACTCACAAGCAGCATATGACAGATATCAAAATGGTCATATGTTATAATCCCCAAATAAAGAACAAACAGATCCAATCCTAAAAAGGTTTTTTCCTCAATCTAATGTCAATTGCTTTTTTATTCAACACAATTAGCTGTCAGTGTTGACACATCATCAAGATTATCTAAAACCTATTATTGTACTTTATGACCTACGCTAGTGAATTGGCTAATCAGTGAACAAAGCCTTTTGTTTTTGAAAAACTAATGAACCAAATCACTTTGTAGATTCAGTGTGTCTTAATGTAATGTAAGAAAAGGAATCTTTATACAACCACCAATTTGCTGGCATTGTCTCTCAACTCCTCACCACTCAAGAAAATAAAATTTTAAAACACAAGTTTCTTTCTTGCCACGGCTATCCTAATCATTGGTGTATCTTCTATATAAATACCAAAATCTGTTCAAGAACATAACAACTGACCCACACATTAAGTACACATCAAACATTTTTTTTAGAAGTACTAAAATATGGAGAAAATTTTCAGAGAAAGTATCACAAGCAGAAGGGTCATACCGATAAGGGGGGAAATAAAATCCAAGATAGCAGCAACTGCTTTTCATTCTATAATTTCGGTCTTCTCACGGGGATCTGTGCATCACAATGTTTTATGCTCAAGTAGACAAAACTGACTCAATGCAGGATGAAGATGTTTTCCTAAACTTGTACAACATCAGTCAGGTTATAGATTTTGAGTAGGAGCAGAATGAACAGTGGGTTGGGAAGTTGGATTTCTAATCCAAAAAGAGAACTTGTTGTTCGATATTTAGTTTCCTTTATGGGTTGGTCATTGGTGGCTTCAAAAATCAATTGTTGAAGAGATTGCAAAGTAGTAGGTTTTAGATGCCACCAAGAAAATTACACAGTTTAAGGAGTTGCCCTGATTCGACAGGTTGCAAAGACTTGTGCAAAATTTACAGTGTAGATGAATGCAGTGCATGCGTTAGATGTAATTTACATTAGGTTGATTTTGGCTTCTCAATAATGTAATATTTTTGTGAAGTTGACCAAAGTATGTACGTTTATGATATTGTATGCTGGAATTGTCTTTTTAGCTTAATAGTGTCTTTGTTTAACTAATGCAGATTAGAATCCGGAAATTTATAATAGCATTAAAAATTAAAATTGAAAGATACTCAAGAGGTGTTCCATACTACACATTCATGAATGTACATAAGAACACAATATTGTATCAAGACTAGCTTCCAACAAATTCATACCAAAAAAAGAAAACTTCCAAATAAATTGTTAGTTGCAGTGGTGTTCATGTTTAAAGGTGGGACGGTGTTGATCAGTATCAAATGAATATTTAATTCCAAACAAATTGTCTAGGCAGGTACTGGTGATTAGGATGGCCGGGTGGAATTGTGGATAGTGATAGTGGTAATGGCAGGGGCGGGATGGTGGTGGTGATGAAGATAGTTTTAAGACTTAAAATTCATTGATTTATAATATAAGGAATGTACCCTTCACTTAACAAACTTGACTAGGGTCTTGACATCAAGGACGTATAACACACACCTTCTTACAATTCAAGGATGAATTTAATAACCTATTACTTACTAACAGAAAAATTGAGTGCTTTGGAAGAAAACGGATCGGATGTGCTATCGACTTCTCATGGTTTACTTCCTCTTCCTCTTCCTCTTCTTTCTTTGTATAGATAAATTGAGTGATTTGGAAGGAAACGGATAGAGAAAAAATTGTATTCCAGGTTAATAAAAAAAAGAAAAAAAAGAATAGGAGATGCATGTTTGTATCAGTTTCTCTCCTAAATATGGAAAGATTTGTAGAGATAATATGTTATGGTTTTCTTATTAATGACCAAATTACCCTAAACTAAACTAAACTAACATATTTTAGTAATAAGTGTATAATTGTCAAACTGAAATAAAAAAAACTTACCTTCATCCCAAGTTGGGAACATATAGAAAGTTAAAATATTGCACTATATTTTCTTTTCTTTCCTACTCGAAAACTGAAAATGCTAAGTGATAGCAAATAACTTATTAAAGGATCGAGTTCTACCCGAAAATTGAGACGAATTCAGAAACGAATCCTTCCGAGATACAGATTCACCACTCGAAAGTACCAGCTGGGCAATTCTAACCCGGTAACCACGATACAGTCACACCACGCAGCACTCGAATTAGTGTCCAAGATCACCTCCTAATTGTGCCCACAACTAGAATAGCAATGGAAAATAATCTCCAAGCAAAGAGATAATTTTTTTTAAGGAAAATAATAACTGCCCCTTTTTCATTCGTCAATATTGCATTACATATGTGATAAAGAGCAATACAACCACCCACGTAGGCTACAGTTAGTGGAAACTAAATAACTTTTTGAAAATGTCAAAATAAAAACAAAAGAAAAAAAACATTCTAAATAAAATGAAAATAAAATAACATGGAAATAAAAGTGACTGGAAATAAAATGCAGCTGGTATGTTGCAAACGTAGGGTGGAACTCTGCACTCAAGAAATGTGGTCTGGCTGGATCAAGTTAACCCATCCTGCTACTGGACTCGAGTCGTGCATTGGGTACGGGTCTGGTACACCAATCGGATCTTCAAGTGGGTTCTGGTCATGCTGCCTATCA
>JAOXNX010000033.1:33507487-33519298 GCA_028566075.1 Solidago caesia
ACACTTGACCTATTTTCACTAATACCCCTTCCACACCTAGATAATTACAATTAATCACCATAATCCTATTTCTAACAGGAAGTGTCTCACCAATGTGAGTTAGCTCATTTCGTAGATATTCTTATCTTCTGGGATGAAGTTCGGAGTTTAATCTTTAACATGGTTAATTTTAGGATTATTTTGGATGGTTTAGTAGTCTCCTTAACATGGGTAATTTTAGGATTATCTGGTGTAGTTTAATAAAAGTAAATTTGCTGTTAAAAAAGAAAAAAAGAAAAATGTGTATGAAAAATATTCTCTCTCTAGTTCATCCTCAACCTCCATAAACAAATTTACATGCGCTTGCACAAACTGAACGAGATTTACTTGAAATTAAGTTTAACACAGGCCCATCACGCCAATGGGGTCTTGGGCTATTGGTCTGGAAATTTTTCCTAAAGGCCTTTTTCCTTTCGGGGCATGAGACATGAGTTCGATCCTTGTGACTCCTGTGATGTTACACCCATCTAAAACATGAGAAAGCAACTCCTTTAAGGCATTGTCTTGGATTCGAATTCGGATGGACTACGCCGATACTTGGAGGTGTTGCTAGTCCTTCTGCCTTACAAAAAAACACAGGCTCATCATGACGCAAAAAGCCTCCTACACCAAGTGCTAGAGTATTTCGTAAAAACTTATTAGTGAGCTCTTTCTTGAGGGATTAAAATAGTTATTAGTGACTTATTTGATGATGATCGATTTCGTGAAAACAAAAACTCAAAAATATGATTTTTTTTGTTTTTGTTTTAAACTACGACAAAATGATGAATAAATGATGAATAAATGATGATGGCTTTCAATTGCAACTTTTTATAATTTATCTTTAACAAAAAGAGTCGAATATCAATGTGTTTAAAGATTTTCTTTTTTTTTAAAAGGGCCATTGTATTAAAATTAAGTTGAAAAATAAAATAATTGAAAATCTCAAATTTTAGACAATATAGAAGAATGCAGAAAAAGTTTTGCTAGCTTGCCAAAAGAAATGAAACTTTAATTCTCATAAATATAAATATAACATCTTTAGTAAGTAAGTAACACCCAATACCGTTTTTAACGGGTTATGGGTCTCAATACTGTATTCGACAGTGTATGGGGGAGGTTGAGATGTAAACACCCTTACCCTACCTAAGGTAGAGAGGTTGCTTCTGGTTTTATCTAAGGTGGAAAAGGACCACCGGCCTTGCAAGGAGTGAGGATCGAACCCTTAATCTCCGTCTCTAAAGGCAAATGTGTTAACCACTTGATCCAAGCCTTGTTTATTATAAAATCTTTGATAGAATGAAAGTTTGTAAATTTGTCAAACATTAAAGTTTCACTCTTATATTGGCTTTATAGCAAGGGGTAAAATCCAATAAAATTGTTGTATAGAATAACTTATTATGTTTTTTAGGTGTCTCTAGTTGTATGCTTTATAAAATCGGAATAGAAATTAGACCGGTAAACAGTGTCTGTTAAAACTTGTGAAATAAGAACTCTCTATCTAAGCATAGATGGGGAAACGAAGTAGGTTTTTCTTATTTAGGTTATCCAGTAATAACCAGTCTTTTTGACTAAGATATATGTTGCCTAACTAGGATATCCTAGTGACCGTTTCTAAACATCCCAACGACCTCCGATATATTTAACTAGGGACATATTTTGTGAAAACATGATTCCTAGCCAATAGGCCACCTAATGCCCTAATGGTGGTTAACTCTATCTAACCCTAATATCATTAAACATAACATCAAATCATATATACCTAAAATAATAATAATGATAATAATCATTTGGTATTAATAATCAAACACAACCTAAAAATAATAAGCAGCCTTAATTTTATTATGAGGTCATGAATCTAATTGTATAGGCAAAAGCAAAATATTCTCACGGTAAAGCACTTGAACACCGCCGTCATCACTTGTTTCATGCGTGGAAGGAGTAGTTTGCTGTAAAGTTTCTCTCGAATGGTTCACGCGTGATGGCATAACATTGTGAGGGGAAAGTATTATTTTAATATGTTTGTGAGGTGGGTATTAAGTGGTATGAGTGAGTAGTGGGTGAGGAGAGTGTTGCCAATGAAATATAGATTGTGGTATGAGTAAGGGGTTAGCTGAGGTGGCATAAGGAAATTGGTTGAGAGTGAGGGATAGAAAAAATTTGCAACAAGGGATGTCAACCCCCTAATACGGAGTAATGTACAAACAATGATAGAGTAATGATATGATTTTAAAAATCATGTAAAGACAAAACACTTTAACAAAATAAAAAGATATGTATACAATCAAATAGATATAAAAAGAAGTCAGCCTGGAAGTATTTTTGTTGAATCAGTCTTTTCCTTTGATTTAGGGTCATCGAAATAATATTTCATGTTAATATGTTCCTTTTCAGTTTGTTTGTTCCGATAAATATAACATCGGAGTAGGACTTATGAGAACAATGACTTTTTCTGCGTCATTTTAAGAAAATGATATACTGTATATCTATACTTCTATATCTATACTACTATATAAAAATTTTACATCATTGAAAAGTTAGAATTTTCTATATTCGAAATTATCATTTTACACTTAACTAGATGCATGCCCGCGCGAAGGGCGGCGACAGGCGACGACGGTGGTGGCAGTAGCGGCGACGGGTGGTTGGGGCGGCGGTGGCGGTGAATGTAAAAGTAATTTATGTAAAAGGGGGTAGTGTGGTTATTTTAAGGGTTGAGGGGTCTATATTGTAAATTATTTCAATAAGGGTATTATAGGTATAGTGGGTAAAGATATTTAAATTAGTGAATAAGGAAGAGGGGTAATATAGTCATTTCAAAGATAGAAAGTTGAAAAAGGGAAAGGGTTGCTCTTTTATATAGGAGTAAAGATAAATTAATTTACACCATCAGTCTGTTATCTCCTAAAATATTCCCGTTACCCTCTTTACATTAATTACCTTTACATCAATTACCTACATTACTTAACGCCGCCACCACCACCACCACCACGAGTCGCCGCCACCGCCGCATTACGCCAGTACCCATCTAGTTCTTTTAAATAAAAGCTATATGTATCGTATTGTGTAAAGAATTTCACAAAAAGGTTTGGAACGACATAAAAAAGCTTTAACCTCGTGGTTCTTTGGACACCATCTAATCAGTAGTAACATACAATTTATTTATTTTTTTGAACGGCAATGTTCATCCCGATTTTGGGTAACGTCTTATAGAGTGAGCCTTGATCTATTTCCACAAAAGTCATCTATAGTGGTTCCATAAGTATTTACGAGAGGAGAATGAATATAGATAAACAAACAACATTTTAAATTTTTTTTTGTTTCTACATAACAGAAATACATACACTCGTAATATGTTTGTCAAAAAGGTAAAATTTGTTTGATTGTTTTTGTTTTTTTTTTTTTGAACGAAAATATAAAATTTATTAAAAAAGCTAGTAAGAAACTAGCAGGTACAATACACGATCCAACAAACGAAAGAAAATAAGGACAAGATAAATTCTAACGATACAAGACAAACACGTAAGATACCGACGGCTACTAAAATCAGAATTTCTACATCTTTAATTAAATTAGATTGGTGCCCGAGCAATGCGGCGGCAATAGTGGTAGCGGCGACGGCGTGGTGGTGGCCGTCTAATTTTTAAAAAAATTATAAAAAATGTAATTGATGTAAAAGGGGTAGTGTAGTTATTTTATGAGTTGAGAGATAGATGTTGTAAATTATTTCATTAAGGGTATTTTAGGTATATTAGTTAATTATAAAAAGAAAACTTTTGAAATTGATGGGTATTTTATGTATTTCAAAGACAGAAAAGTTGAAAAATGGAGGCGGGGGGAAGGGGGAAGGATTTGTTCTTTTAATAAGAAGTATAAATTATAGATAGATGTGTTATGTGCAACATATGGAACAATGTGGTTTATTAAAAAAAAAAAGACCTAATGCTACGATCATCAGGGTCCAGGGATACAAAGACGTACGTGACAATCTATGTAAAGCTATGTGCGTTTCACATTTTAAGAAACCTTAAAAAGATGTTATCTGTATAAATGCATTATTTTAGGGAGGGAACTACGTACTATAGCCATTTACAACCAGGCCAACTTTGTTCTCGACATTTATTGAAAATTATTATTATTATTATTATAAAACGATTCCTGCTGATAATTTTTTTTTTGAACGGCAAATATGATGTATATTACTATAATGGGCAAAACTAGCAAGTTACTAGTCGCCCCAAGCCCCCAAATACAATTACAAGAAGTCTAGAAATGAAACAATAAGTAACCATACTTCCTGCTGATAATTATAATTATTATTATGGTATAGTATATACAAACACCTTGACGTAAAATAGAAAATGTCATTTTGCTTGGTACTTCAAAGACCTGTACGTTCTCGAGTCAATCTTAATTGTTTCATTTTTAGATAAATTAAAATTCACCACATTGTTAAAGGCAATTCATTCTCTTCTATTTTTGTTGTCCCGAATACGTCGTGTAAAAACTCGTTAATCTTTTTATTAAAATATAATTGTAGAAATAAAAAGTTTGAATAAATATATAAAGGTAATTATTGATTAAGTTTTAAGATGTAAAAGTAGGCTAAATATATAAAGTATTAATTAAAATTATTAAGATAAGGGTAAAGTAATCATTTCGCATATCAAATTTTCTAAACTTTTTCAACAACGATGTAAAGTTTTTATATAGTAGTATAGATATAGATATATACTTATACTTTATGATGATGCTTTTGTTTGTCACTAACTGGATTATAAAGATAGGATAAAATTTGATACAGGAAAAGAAAAAAGTTGTAACCTTTAATCCTTTATGAAAGGGGGGAAAAATTAACTTCATCTTTTTAGCCCATAGAAATTGACAAAATAAGACAAACCGCCCACCACTCGCACTCATAGTTTGTTTGGGTTGGGCCACATTGTTTGTGTGCATTATTATTTCCAAGGAAGGACCATTGATAAATTTCAAAAGTACTCTCCTTTCATTTCAAGAAAGGATTACCACATGATCATCTCGGTTTTTGTCTTGACCCTGTGATCGTCCAAACAGATATCGAATCTAACAACTGTTGCGAATGTTTTTGGCAAAAAAAAATAACTCTTAACAGCCTCTTCGGACGACGTTAGATTTACCTTAAGTTTAGTCGATAGCTGTATATTCGCAACACATAATATAAAAGGAAACTCTGTACATGCGAAATGCAAACTAGACTAGTCAAAATCCTAAAAGGAAAGCGGTAAACATGTAATGCAGATTAAACCAGCCTCTCAAATAGAGAACCTGAAAACTGCAAGATGAGATTATTTTACAGCTGAAAACCCAAGATATTTCACCAGTTCTCTCTCTCTTCTCGAGTCCTTCTTGGAAGGTCACGAAACCTACTGTCCGTCGTTCCATTATTGTAGGGTTTCGAGTTCCCACGCCCATGGAATTCCAAACCTTCCTTGTCACGGGATTCATAGACAGGACCATAACCATCTTCCTCATCATACTCTATATATTTAATAGGCCGACCCATGTCATACCGCCTAACAAACCCACCACGCCTATACCCATTATCTGGTAGATCGTCATCATTGCCCAAATACCTGGGCCCACCTCTCCCCGCCCCATGGAGCTCAGACAATCTTGTGGGGGCCCCAGATCTAAAGTTTTCATTCTGCTTGGTTTTTCTTGAAGAATCATAAAAACCAAGCCTCTCTCCAATCGGTGGTGGTGATCTCCTGTCAAAAATTCCAGGGCGGGCCTTTAAATTTACCCATCTGGAACTGGGAGGCGAATTATTGTTTCTAGGTTCTATACTCGTTTCGAAACCGTGTCGATAATCGGGAGATCTTGGCCTTCGGATTCTGGTATCAGGCCGAAAATTAGGAGATCTACTACGACGTCTAAAGCCATCACTGACAGGGGAACGAGTCCGTAACACTGGAGGAGATGTAGAACCAGAAAAACACCGCCGTCTAGCAGGAAAAGAACGTGAATGTTCCATTAACGGTTCATCATAGTCATCGTTTGCAGGTCCATGGTATCGTCCCCTGGGTCCTCCACCATCATGTCTTGAACCATATCTCAGTGATCTACCTTCACCCACATTCACAAACCGATTATGACATGTGTCCCCAGATGGTCTCAACCCCAAACGTGCACGGAACTCGTCTTCTTCTCGGTTCGGCACCAATCTGCTTCTGAAAGATTGACGGGTAACACTTGGATCAATACCGACTTCATTAGTCAAATTATCAACCGATGCATCAGCATGAAGAGCACGACGGAACGAAGGTCCCGGAAAAGGTGGGGAACGGTTCCAAGTGCCACCTCCACGACCACTAGAAGGGATATGTGGACTGTATTTACCCCGTCTGGAGGGTGATCTTAGTACACCCGAGTCCCTAGCCGATCTGGAAGCTGAGTCATCAACGTTGCTGGAACTGAAAACATAACCACAATTACTTCATTAGTAACTAGATATGGTAAAATGGACCCTTAAAACCGGTTCTTTTTTGGCACGGACTGGGCCGAAGTGCGTCGACCGGCTTTTTTTGTCCAGTTTTATATAATTAATGCGATAAATATGATTACAAAAAATGTATAACTACTTGGTAATCTAAATCTTTAAAAATCAAAATGATTTATGAGGCATGCATTAAAAAATAGACTTTGGGCAACTTTCAAACGGTTCACCCTTTTGACTCATTCCACTTTGAACTGAACTTTTTATACTTTTATGGTTTTACACATTTGAGATGGAATACAACCCAACTTGAGACACTTATAAGTGAATGTGTCAAAATTACCACCTTTCGTAATAGGTTTACAAAAACCTTAAACATGAGAAATTAGCATTTGTTAATTAACTGTAAGATGCATTACCTGCACCCTTGCATACGAAATCTACGCCTAGCAAAAAATGCATCACGAGTTGATGGATCTCCTATGCGCGATAGCAGCTCTCTCCTACAAAATCTTGAATCTTCAGCCTTTACTTCATGATCTCCGGTTTCTGGACCAAATCTCTCGATCCTGGAAGAGAATTTTATACTGCTCAAATCTTTCATTTTAGTAATAGTACTTGAGGAGCTGTGATTCTCAGGCAAGAGATCAGATCCTGATACATTCATCTTCCATTGATCTGATTGGATTACATCTTTCATGCTAACTTCTGTTGTACCGTTTCCCGTCTCGTTTGGTTCACAGCCAGATACTTGTTCACTACTTTCAAGTTTTTCCGGCAATAGTACACTAGAAATCTCATCTCCCTTCTGAGATCCGACATCAGTAGACCTTAGTTTTGAAGAGCTTTCGGGTGCAGATATGAAACCATTCTCATGGGCATCAAAAGCAGCTTTTTTGTCTACGCCAAGGTCAGTTTCTCTCTCTGCCCCCTTGTATCCTACCCAAGTTTGTATGCTTGAGTCCCTAAACTCTCCATCTTCAAATTGAGAATCATATCCAAATGAGAGCTCACCGACATTATCAACCTCACTTCCTGCTTGAATGTCACTTGGAAAATTCTCATAACGGCGGGCCTCTTTGTTATAGCTTTTAAAATCACGGGGAAATTCAGTGTGTGGTTCATGAGGTATATGATAAATAGTTCCACTTACTGATGATGTTCCAGCTTTGATCGGAACTTCAACATCAGAATGCACAACATCATGCTTTGGAGAAAATGCAGCAGGGTGGTCCTCACCTTCAGCTATTAGTAATGATTGTGAATCAATGGTATTCTGATTTACGTCTTTACAGTCTCGTTTGTGATCATCTTGGGAACTTTCAGACTTCTTGCTATTCAATTTCTCCACACTGGTACCATTGCTGGTAATTATTCGTTTAACCTTAGCTTTGTCATCTTCATCAAAAGTACTTCCACTTTGATGAGTTCCAGTTTGTGGAGAGGCCGAAGTGACAAGGGATAAATTAAGTTTCTCGTTCTCGGTTGTTGTTGTCGGTACAGTAGAGATACCATGATTAGCACTATCCCCGGAACCTGCAATTTTAGATGAAACAACACTTTGGGAAATTTCAACCCCCTTGCCAGTCAAATTCCCTGTACTGATCCCATTGCTAGTAATTATTCTTTTGACCTTAGATTTATCATCTTCATCATAAGTACTTCCAATCCGATGAACTACATTTTCGGGAGAGGCCGAAGCTACAAGTGACAAGCTAAGTTTCTCATTCTGTGTTGTTTGTACATTGGTGATACCATTATCAATACTATTACCAGGACCTGCAATTTTAGATGAAATTAAACTTGGGGAGCTTTCAGTCACCTTGCCCATAAAATTCTCCATACTAAACCCGTTGTTAGTAATTAATTTCTGGACCTTGGTCTTATCATCTTCATCAAAAGTAATCCCACTCTTAGGAACTTGGTTTTCTAGAGAACCCACAGTGACAAGAGATAAACTAAGTTTCTCATTCTCACTTGTTGGTGCAGTATGTACAACATCATTCATATTATTCCCAGAACCAACAATTTTAGATGAAACAACATTTTGTTTGAATGGACCCATGTTTAGAGATGGATCAAAACTTGGAAGTATAGTATAGTCCAATGAAAAACTTGTCCCGGCAGCCATAGGACGGGACAAATTATTAGTACCCTTGAGTTTATTAACATTCACATGCTTTGCAGAAATGTCACACACCGGATACTCCAATGCGAGGGTACTAGGAACAGCAACAGGACCGAAATCAGTAGACCTATCAGCAGGTTGATTATGCAAGGCCTTTATCTTATTTACTTCAGCATGAGAAGCGCTATAAATAACAGGGGACAACAGTTTAATACCCGGTTTACATCCTTCCATTTCTGTTTCCTCAACCTTAGGAGTCAAACTTTTCGTCGCAACAGGTAAATTTTCTTTTTCTATGTTTTCAGTATTACTTCCACATTCCCTTCCTTGCTCACATCCTTCAGAGTGGTTGTTTTTACCTTCAGCATATGTGATATTGCTAACTACCACATCAGCAGCTTTTATGTTATGGTCACGTCCTAGTGGTTCTTCCCATGCATCCATTACGGTATTCAAGTCCCAATTTAATCTGTCATCCAAAGCAGCAAGATTTTGTGTACTACTTTTTAGTTGATTCATCTTGCTACATTCTATTTCCATAGGAACATGTGGGCATGAATTATCCAATGTGGACTCATCTACTGTAGCCTTATCGGAAGAACAATCTACTTTAGAAGATGCAACATCTTTAGAAGGAGCTGTTGATATGTGAGACTCGGTTTCCTTTGCAGACATATTTTCCAACTTAACGGTATCATGAGTTTCAAGTTTTTTCATATCATGTGAAACTATTTCCGAGCTTTCACAATGTGTATCACCTCCTAAACCATTAATGCATGCAGTTTGATCTGCTAAAGATGTGTCACAAATATCTTCATCCTCACTACCTTTCTTGCTACACATTACAGGATTTTCTCCATCCAATATACCATCTACACTACCAGTTTGGCACAATCCTGCAACTGTCAAATTTGCATCAGGCGGGCAACTTGCAACCTCTTGACTCGAAGTAGGGAGACATGCCTTAACACTTTCAGTCCCCTCTGACGATGCAATATTAGGGGGTGATGATGAATCCCTAAATAAAAATCGCCTTTTCTTGATTGGCAAATGTTCAACCTTCTCAATTAAACGACGCCCAAGAACAGAAGCTTCCATCTGCAGTTCAAGAAAACAGAACAAATTATCAAATTTCGACAAAACTCAACTTTATCGGCCGAGGGCATCAAAATTAGCAAGCCTTCATCCGAACTAGTTAAATCAGGTGAACTTCACCTTGTCAGATTCAGAAACAGCCATTTTTAACCCTTTTGGATCCATTGTGAGTATTATTATCCGATTTCCAGGTCCTCCTTTATGAACTTTTACAACCCTCTGAAATTTTTATCTAAGCCAAGTCACTGTCGAGAATGCTACTCCGTGAATAGTATGTTTCAAAGGAATGTCGACCAAATAACTACTGAAAATACAACCTTTTCATTCAACAACTTATACAACAACGACAAGTATTGCAGGAAGAAGCTATGGCTTATTATTTTAACGCACAAACAAACAATAGATGCTGAAACTACTCTGCAAGTCAAGAATCTACAAAATCCACAAGAAATGTTTGATTCTTTTCTTACGCTTTTAGGGAACACTGAACCCTGCGTACAGATACAGAGGCAAGCCTGCAAATCCCCCACAAAATAAAAATAAAAATAAAATCCTTCGGAACGTCGCCATAAAAAAATTTAGGTTACACGATTCATATTGGGACTATTTGCTAAGTGACCTCATTTCCAGTCAATTAAATATTGGCGTAAAAAGAAGAAGTTAAAAATTTCTTTCTAATAACAAAATACTTGTTAGAAAAGCAGACTGCATAGTGTCTTATTTTTCCTGGTAACTGTTTCCAGTTTAACTGTTATCCAATCCAGATTAGATACCACAATTACTGAACCTATACTTAAATATAATTAAAATATAAATAAAACGTTACAGTTGAATTAAGTACATATATAATTTCATTATTATTATTACATAATAAAGATTCAAATAAGTGCTGATTAAATTTTATTTCAGATCTATTCGCCGATCTATCTATTATCAAAACATTTCATTTAAATCTAAACGATAACACATAAATATATACAAAACAAAAAAAAGGTAGGGTTTGGGATAAATAGATTACCGATAATCCGTCAATAAAGATTTTGACCAACTGAAAGATCGATTATTATTATTATTATTATTATTATTATTATTATTATTATTTTATCAGTAAACAGAAGAGAAAATGAAAGAAAAGAATTCAGAAATTTGAGTGGAGAAGAAATAACAAGGGCTTTATGAATCTCTCTCTCTCTCTCTCATTGCGTTTGTATATATATATATAGATAGATAGACAAATGTACCAGTATAATGCGCCGTGGTCAATGATTTTTTTATATTATATATGAAATTTGTAAACTTAATTATATACATGCATCAAAAAGTGATGGTGGTCGGCCGCCGATTTCGTCTGCCGATTCTAGATTGCATAACACACGGTATATATAAAAAAAGTGTTTGTTATTATTGTTACAATATTTAAAATTAATATATAAATATAAAATGTTATTAAATGATATGATAAATAAAAAAATGTTTAAAAACTTTATAAATTAAGACACCATCTATTAGATTTATAATTTTTAAAATAAAGAATATATTTTTCAAATGGTCTATGCAAGGAGTCCGGTTCCCTCATAAGAGTTTTCATGTTCGAATCATTTCTTAGATATATATGAGAGTGACCACAAATATTTAATTTCTATCTATTTTAGGCTTGTGTGAGTTTTCTTTACATATATCTGGATGATAAGGGTTTCTCATCGAAAGGTTTAAATTGAAAATCTATTTTGCAGGGGGTTCTTTAGCGCGGACCCGGTTAAGACAATATATGTTAGATCTCCCGACATTCACGGTTAATTTAAACCTTTCAAAAACAACATATATTTTTTTTGAACGATAAATTTAAGTTTAGAAAAATTGTTTCTTGATATATCCAATTCCGATCCAAAAAAGATATATTATGAAAAGAAAAAAAAAACCTTTGTATTTAATTCTGAAAATATTTTTGTTCACAATATTTGAACAGATCGTCTTGAAAAAAAAAACATGTTAGATACAGCAATTATTATTCTGTATGATATCTATACCTTTCTTTATTCCACCAATCACCACGTCATGCTTGTCTGTCTATCACTTCTTTCTTTTATCTTTTCTT
>JAOXNX010000033.1:33547632-33572688 GCA_028566075.1 Solidago caesia
GCTAAGGGCTACGCTCGTACCGTATCATCATCCGAATTTTTTATTTTTTTTTTGAGTGGGTTTTATTTAAAAAAAATATAAAATTTTTTAAAAAAATTAAAGATGAAAAAAGCAAGGTATAATAAATTTTTTTTTTTTTTAAAAGAAAGAAGGGAAAGAAGTTGGGGAAAATGTGAGGCTGCGATTTATCCCTTAATTTTTAATATTTTTCTAGTTTTTATTTGATTACAACCCTATAAAATAAACTTATTTAAATTAATCCACGTGTAGACTGTAGTAGTTGTATTAAAATAGTTTAAATTCTCATGTTTTTTAATTAGTAAGCCGCCTTTAACACCAACCCTTCTTATGTACTTCCACGTAAGAGCAAATTGAATAAAATAATTAACCAACTTGTAAATTAGTTATGCACTTTTCTAATTGGACGGTCCAAGTTAACGGGTCGACTATTGGGCCATGCTGGTCTAGTTTGATAAAAAAAAATATAAAAAATAAAGAGGTTAGATTGAAAATATTGCACTAGTAAATTTATAAAACAAGTACCTACGGGGCGTTTAGTTATGAAAAATATTTTTTAGTTTTCTATTTCTAATTCTCTAGAAAATGGAAGGAGTTTTCATCTATAGAAAACAAATGAAAATTTCAAAAACGCGTTCAAAAATTCAAAATGTTATTTTTATTTTTCATATTAAAACACATGTTCTAATTTACTTAGTGGAGAAGGGTAGAAGGTGTGGGGGGCGGGGGCAAGGGGTGACGGGGGAGGAGAGGGAGAGTTAAAATAATTTGAGTTTTATAAAATTTAGAGAATGAAAAATGAAAAATATGAAAAAACAACAAAAATGTGTTTTCTAGTTTCCAATTGAAAAGTGGAAAACAATGTTTTATGTTTTCCCGGAAATCTTTTTTGGAAAACTATGATTTGATCGCATTTTCTGTTTTTCATGTTTTCTTGGAAAACAGAGGTGTTTTCTTCAATTAAACGCGCCCTAAGCTGCTTCAAATGTCAAGTACATAATTGTATGCTATACAAATTAAGAAATGCATATACACAAATCAAAAAACTAAACTGTGCTACTGATATAACAAATAAAGAAACTTAATTTACGTTATTGCTTGCAAAATAATATATGATACCGATATGGTCTACATATAATGTGGTGGTGGATGGCCTTGACCATGAGATGGAGGAGGTTGGGATGGATAAGGTGCAGGTGGGTAGCCTTGATGTGGTGGTGGAGGAGGATAAGGAGGGTATCCTGGATAGGCCGCGGGTGGGTAGCCTTGATGTGGTGGAGGATAGCCCTGATAGGGGGCAGGTGGGTAGCCTTGATATTGTGGAGGTTGTGGTTGCCCGTATTGTTGTGGGTAACCGTACTGTGGTTGTCCGTATTGTAAATGTGGCGGCGGATATGACGGATCAATCCTTGACATTTCCTGGACCGGGGGAACTTCCATTGGACGTATTCCAAATTTTCCATCTCGTTTGTCCATTTCAACCTTGTGTTGTGTCTGCAGAGTAATTACTCCACACCAAATTCCATTAGTGAACCTATTGTAATTAAGAAGGATAGCTTTTTTGCTAGTAGATCATCAATCTTAGCAATCTTGTTTAAGGTAGAGGTCACGATTTCAACCTAAAATAAATACTTAAAATAAAACCTAAAATTAAAGAGAAATGGGTCAAACGGGTCAAAATTTGCCCAAAGTGCACATTGTATTAATGCATAAGACCTTTGAAATCATTCATTTAAAAAATATATTGTACTTAAATCATACTCGTAATCATGTTTGACACCTTAAATATTGTTTGAAATCAACTAAAAAAAGGACAATAAGGTCAACCCAAACTAGCCCGTTTCAGCCAAATACAAAAACTTCCTATTTTGACCCATAACTCTAGTACCCAACCCACTCATTAAGTTACCTTTAAAAGAAAGTTCAAGAACAGGTGATAATGATTAGAAAGCGTTAAATGACAGCTCTTTATGGTATTGAAACATTCAAGAAAAAGACTCAAATACCTGCATACATGCGCAAACCCTACAAAAGCAAACCACAAGATCGATATATTTTAGCATATTTTCTCATTTGGAGTTTTTAACGGGATGTATAAAGTTGAAGAGAAAATAAAATGGACAACTTACGTGCAAAAAACCATATCCGCTAAGCAATTCAACAACTGAGATGCATCATTGAGTTCATCACTTCCAAGAATGCAAGCAATTATGGAGAATATACACGCAACTTGTTGAAGGCATACCATACAGCCCTAATCACAACGGGAAGTTGATCAAATGATTGATCGATTAATTAATTAATGATACGGATTAACTAATTTGAAAGTGAGATTACGTACAATGATACAATTATCACATTTCGTTGTTTTTATGTTGAACTCATCTTGCAACATAAATCTAGTACTAGCAACTGAATTTCCAAAGCAAAAGACGACCTGATAAATACAGATACAAAAAGGAATAAAAAACCGGAGAGTAAGCACTTTATGCATATGTAGTCTAATTTTGAGTTTAGTCAAGCATCAGTTAATAATCATATATACCTCTGTGCAAAGACAAAACTTAGGACATTTACGTTCTCGGCATTTTCCACTGCAAGGCATATATCCACCGCAACATGTATACCTAGATCAAGCAACGAAAGTTTAAACATGAATAATCTCAATTCATCAAGTTTAGATGATGGGATAAAAGCATTTACCTTGACATGTCACCATAGAGAGCTCGTTTACGAAGCTTGTATGACGCACATGGTCCACTGCAATTTAGAGCGTTTAAGAAAGTAAATCAGTAAGGAAGCAAATGATAGATATAACAAATGTTGGAACCCCATATACAAAGACATTAATTTAGCTGTTGAGTTCTCTAGACAACAAATGTTGGTTCAATTATATTATAATGCAAAATATGTCTCTAGGCCTAAAGCATATATATGAAGTGTTAACTAGATCAAAATTGCAACTATTTGTTTGAATTTTAGTTAGGAACCTTATATGGTCGTTAGGTTAGTTTTCTTTTCTATGTTTGTGCCTCCGTGTATCGGATTGTGTAATATGTACATTCTAAATTTGTCTTCGATATTGATCATGAATGTGAATCAATTTCCTCTTTCTCGTATTCTATACAAATGCTTATGCAAAAATATTAAGAATAATAGATCGAATATATATATATATAAGTTGATACAAAAATCATCAAAGATTAAGGCTCTTACCAGAATAATGAATAACAGCAATCTACAACAACAAAACAGGAAGAAAAGAAAAAAAAACATATGAATTATAATTGATTTGTAAGGAATCAAAACAATAAAGTTAATCATGGATAAAATAGATTAAATTACAAGGAGTATCTGCGGCCATGATGCTCATAAGATCCGTATGCCATACATTCTGGTAGCTCTTACGGAGCTTCATCTTGTGAACATGTTCCTTGCCCTTTGCCATTGTCGATTCCTTTCACAACCGATCAAACTCACAAATTCAACAACAAATGGATTTTCGATTTTTATCAAATCAATGAACCAATGAAAGTAGATTCAATCAAATCGATAAAAAAAACTCTTAAGCTTATATTTTTCAATTTTACGATTAATTCTGAAAGCGGTATATCTGAAATTTTGATTGTGGAAATGAGAGAATGAGAAATGATCCTGAACCTGAATTTGGAAATTCAACACTTTTAGAAATGCCCGTCTATTATATTTACATGGTTTAGGTGTAATTCTTTTAGAGTTGTAAACATAAATATAGTAACCTTTGTATAAATTGTTCCTAAAAATTTGTTAAGGTTATTTATTTACCTATGACCTGTAGAATTTGAGGTCCCTTCTAAGTTCTTTTTTGTACTGATGTCTCAGAAAAACAGCCGGGTCAACCTCCATACCAGATTCTTCTTCTTCTTCTTCACAAAGTTTGGGACTAGTCGCGCTACTTAGAGAAAAAGTGCAAGCTTGAAGTGAGATTTAGTGATGCTAATGACTTTACGAAACATGTTTGCAAGAACCACGTACGTGCACCTAATCAAGCGTCGCAACGTACTAACAAAAGAGTCATGTTTCTCATGACTAAGATGAAAACTCAACGCACATAAAATCACGTTTTACCTCATCCATGAGTAGCAAACCTACCAACACATTCTCAAACTGCAACTCTGCAAGTACTCTAGTCAAAAAGGTAAATAGGTGGGAACCCTCTGGTCCCATGTACCGTCTTGGTACCCAGAGCGCATACCGCATAGAACTCATGCCTGGTAAGTCACCATCCTCACACATGAATACTCTAGTCACTCGTCTTTTAAAATGAATATTGGGCCAACAATTCTTTCACTTCCGAATTCCGATTTCAAGTGATACAGTTTGATCATTGCCCGCGTCTTCACATGCTACACGCATTTTCAGCAAAGCTTTATTGCTAAACAACATTGACGTTTTTCATATAGTTTTGTGTTTTGTATCAACATAATTTTTTTTCTTTAATTTTAAAGAAATTAGTTATTGCACTCTATTCACTAATACATGGTTTAAGAAAATGCCATGTAACCTTCAAACAATGACTATTTGTCATATCAGATATTTCATCTTCTTTATATATAGTTATAGTTATTAGAGTGTTCGTAATGGGCATGGGGTCGACGAGGTGGTCATGGTTCCACCGGGGTCGTCGGGGTGGACGACTACATATCCTGTGTCGTTTTGGGGTGGATAGTCCCGCGTCCTTTGGTCCACGTTAAAAAGACAATGGGGTCGTTTGCCTTTTTTTTTTTTTTGGTTTTCAACAATATATATTTATGCAGTAGTATATCTGTATATGTGTAGTAGTCTGGTCGTGTAGTAGTAAATCAATTTTTTCTTTTTTAGCTTTCAATATATATTTCCATTTATTACATACAACAAAGTTTTTATATAAAAATATTTCAATTTATTACATACGAACACGGGTTCTTTTTTATGAAGTTTTTATTTTAGTTACTTAAAATTGTTATGTTTTTATTAATAAATTAAATGTGCTATATTTTAATATAAAAATATGGTGTGGTGTGGTTATTGTTACGGATATGGTATGGTTGCTAGGTGGTGCTGATGTGATGCTGATGTGTCACACCAGTGTGGTGGTGGAAACTATTACTAATGCTCTTAGTCTTGATTAACAC
The DNA here is from genome assembly GCA_028566075.1 of Solidago caesia. Classification (NCBI taxonomy): domain Eukaryota; kingdom Viridiplantae; phylum Streptophyta; class Magnoliopsida; order Asterales; family Asteraceae; genus Solidago; species Solidago caesia. Next base: position 33,552,804 of record JAOXNX010000033.1, read on the forward strand.
ACTATGTTCAAATTGAGTATATGCATTAGAAATTATGAATAGATTAGATAAAAGTGATACAACTTGTTGTTATGTCGTCCAACCGATAAAAAGTTTTTTGTAGAAGGAAACAAAACTGATAAGTCTTTGACAAAACAAAAACAAGTAAAAATGATTTTGGGGATGTTTGGCTTAACTTATTTTAAGCTTATTTCCTTATTTGAGGTTGGCTTATGTTTGATAAGTCTTCGTTTTTGAACTTATGAGCTTATTTGGCAATTACAATTGATGGCCTCATAAGTCTAAAAATAAAAGGAAAAAATAAGAATTATCCAACATCAAAGTAGCCAAACACCGGAAAGTTACACGCCACAATTTAGCAAGGGTATAAATTTTCATATCTTTTTCCTTTTTAAAAGTTAAAGCTGATTTCAACGCTCGGCCTATCCCCTCTTTCACTCTCTTTTCAGCACCGCCGCCACTCCACCGGCGACCCATTATACGTCGGAAACAGTTCAGGTAAATCTTTTTAGGATTTCTTTATTAGTTGTCTAATCTTTTGTTATTATATACTTTTGAGTTATTTTTATGTGCACACCAACTGTTTGATAAAATTCCCCAATGAACAGCACATGCTTTTCACACATACATATTGGTTAAAAGTTATTTCATGATGTAAATATATATAATCATACTTGATGAAATGTTTTTTTTTGTAGATGAAAAGAATGATAGCATTGGGCTTTGAAGGATCAGCCAACAAGATTGGTGTTGGCGTAGTGACACTAGACGGGACGATTTTATCGAACCCACGACACACTTACATTACCCCAGCGGGCCAGGGATTTCTCCCTCGTGAAACTGCGCACCATCATTTGGAACATGTTCTCCCGTTAGTCAAAGAAGCGCTTGAAAGTGCTCAAATTACGTTAAAAGATGTTAACTGCCTTTGTTACACGAAAGGTCCAGGAATGGGTGCTCCGTTGCAAGTTGCTGCTATCGTTGTACGGGTTCTTTCACAGCTGTGGAAGATTCCCATTGTGGGTGTGAATCATTGTGTTGCTCATATTGAAATGGGGAGGGTTGTCACTGGTGCTGATGATCCGGTTGTTCTTTATGTTAGTGGCGGAAACACACAGGTGACTGTTTTATTATTGCTGTTATTATAATTATTTGTTTCTAGAATGAATGGCTTTTTAAACCATTGATACTGGCAGAAAAACAAAATAGGCAGAATGTCATATTTTGCACACAAAAAAATAGTAACTTTGGACAAAGGGTATGAAATGTTTTGTTGGCATTTTTGCAAGAACAATGGTTAGTGTACAACGAAAAGCCAAGTACACAATCGCTAAAAAGTCAGTTACTCTTCCTTATATTATACTGATTCTTATTTTATTTATATGTAAACAGGTGATTGCATACAGTGAGGGTAGGTACCGAATATTTGGGGAGACAATTGATATAGCTATAGGTAATTGTTTGGACCGTTTTGCTAGAGTTTTGATGTTGTCAAATGATCCAAGCCCAGGGTACAATATTGAGCAGGTATGAAATAACAACCTTTTTTTTTCTGTTAAGTTTGTAATTTAAAACTACTACCTTTTGTAGCATCATTGTTAAAATGGATAGATGATTTTGATTAAGGTCTAGTAGATTCTTATCTGTTATGAGTTCAATACTGTAGGTTAGTATATGTCTGTGGGAAAAAGAATATGCAAGTTTCATAGGTTGGTAACCCTGGATTTTATTTAATGCTTGTCTTTTTCGTCAGCTTGCAAAGAAGGGAGAAAAGTTTATAGACCTCCCTTATGTTGTAAAAGGGATGGATGTGTCTTTTAGTGGAATATTGAGCTACATTGAAGCTGAGGCTGAACAAAAGTTAAAAAGCAATGAATGTACACCTGCAGATTTATGCTACTCTTTGCAGGTAGCTAATACGATTCCAAAAGACCATAAAATCTCTGAATTTCAAAGATTAAGATCCTAATCATTTTTAAAGATATCGACATCTACTTTAGTCAACTATAATCTTTCTCGTTTTTATTTCGTCACTAAATTCTTGAGGGGTCTTCCAGGAAACGCTATTTGCTATGCTTGTTGAGATCACAGAACGAGCAATGGCTCACTGTGACAAGAAAGATGTTCTGATTGTTGGTGGTGTTGGCTGCAATGAACGGTTACAAGAGATGATGAAAGTTATGTGCGGTGAAAGGGGCGGAAAGTTGTTTGCAACTGATGATAGGTATTGCATTGACAATGGGGCAATGATTGCTTATACGGGCCTTCTTGAATATGCTCATGGAATTACAACTCCATTTGAAGAATCAACCTTTACTCAGAGGTTCAGAACTGATGAAGTGTGGGCCGTCTGGAGAGATACTAAGATGGAATCATCCAAGACCAATGACATGATAAAACAATAAAGCAAGAGGTCCATTGGGTTGTCTTTTTTTCTTCTTTTTCTTGTGTGCTTACATGTGAATGTAGGATCATTATATGAACACACTATTGCCATCTTTTAATTTAATAGATGTTGTAACATTAGGCTGATTGTTTCTCAAAATGAATGATTGTCATCGTTTGTTTTATCGTGATACATAAGAGTGGGAAAAGACGACGTTATTGCTGAAGCAATTTTTATGCTGATAATTTATGGACATGTCACGGTCTCCACTCTCCAGTAGTAAGATGGTAAAGATGTCTCTGCAATTGTAAGCCTGGTATAATCAAAACTAGGCAGACACTTTCTATCAAATCTGTCTGAACTCTGCAGGTTTTGTGAAATTATAAGCAGTGGGCATCTTCAAGTAACCTTAACATGGCCAAGTCCCCTCTTTTATACATAATTTACAATTTACAATTATGATTATGGAAGTGTCTTAAGACAACATACAAGGTATTTTGAACTTCATAAAGTACGGATATAGCTCTGGCAATGTTGGTCTTTTCTTCTCACACCACATATATTTTAAGTCAAGTTCGAGCATAGTAGTTGTCGAACTTGAACACAAACTTAATAATTGATTAGTTTCACGAGTCGAGCTTAAAAAATTAATATTCAATTTGGCTTGTTTGAAAATTCGTTTAGTTATTCGAGTCGAGCGAGTTATTGAAGCTTCACGAGTCACACAAGCCTAACGAGCTTAGTTAAAATGACTTTTATGAGTTTTTTAACTATAAGGTTTATTCATGATCACAAATGAGATTATTCAAGTTAAATAAAAAAGCTGGAAAACATAAACGAATATCAAGCTCAAACGATAACTAAATATTCGAGCTCGAATCGAGTAATTATTAAACAAGACGAGCCTCAAATTCCTAAAACTCTACTCAACTCGTTGACACCCCTATCTATTCTGCATACTGTACAACTAACAAAAAACATGTGCTTGTTGCCTATGCATTTTTTTTTGTTGTATTCGGAAGATTTCCCTGCTTAAGCACATGCTGAAAGTTTGAAACTAATTTAACTAAACAAAAAACTACATCATATACAAGTAAACAAGTATAGTTTGAAGTCGTTGAAATACTCCAAATGTGTAATTATTGATTAAATAGACTGGGTATGTGAAAAGCCAAAAATAATTTCTGAAAAAAATCTACCGCCCGTCTAACTAACTAGTATATTCTGCATATAACTTGAAATTCATCGAATAATTATCACTCTCGCATACTTTAATTACACCTTTATGAATGTATTTACTTTCGTTCTGCATCAATGTTGATGATGACTCTCCAACAAAGCCCAAAATTCTGGCAGTACATATTTTGACTACAGTTTTAGAAAAATGCGACCAAACAAAACAAGAACCAATAGAATCCTTAAGTTCAAGTTTTCTTTATGTATGCCCCAGTATTGTAGAGAAGGAAAAAGGGGATTTGAGCCATTCCATGAGCAAAACAGACCTCAGTCATGATTTTCATACAGATAGCACCAATGCATGAACCTCTTTCGACGACATAATTAATTGTATGGGTTCATACAAAACGCTTTTTGAAAAGTGAATGTCTCTTTGCTGGATCCTTAGGCTTGCTCTTAGAACCTACTTTTTGTCCATTCCTGCGAAAACAAATATAAAAAATGTCACAAAGATTATGGCTCCTGTATCTGAGGAACAATACTTGACCAGTTATGTAAAGTTCTATTATACAATGTGATTATCGTTGTGTTTTGCACGTCATACACAAATTAAAATTAAAAATAGTACATTAATTCAGGCAAATGAAGAGAGTCATAAATATAATAATCCCAAGGGAAACCTTGGAAACAAAACTTTAAATAAAAAAGAAAATGTTGCTATGATACAGCTAAAATTGGACTCAACTCTCTAATGTCATAATATTTGAAGTTCAAATGTGCATATTCTTGTTCATTTGATACATAATTAAGCATCATATAGAATTATAGATGATATCCAAGATTGATAAAGATTTATAGGCCAAGCTTTAATTGTTGTAATACACTTGATTCAACCACCAAGTTCTAATGAGTTGCTAATTGAATCATCAAGGGATGCTTAACGGCCGAAAAGTGGAGATGGAAAGAGGAATTGAGTTGGCCCACAAACATTTCTGTTCAGTTGTTCCATATATTACTGCAGTTTCAAGCAGATTTTGGCAGTTTCAAGTGGTACCTAATGGTTGGCCGCCACAGGGATGTGGTGCAGGAGAGGGCTTTATATAATGGTACAAAAGCATAGGTAACCAACTAATGTGGTGTATAACTGTATATGATTACAAGAATTATGTGTGTTTATGTCAGAGGTTGTATCCTTTAAAAAAGTACGCTGGGCATCTTCCAAACCAATTCCATTTCAGAAACTAAATTACCTAGATTTCACCATTTGACAAGTTAAAGATAAAAAAAATAACCCAAATTGCAGATTGAAACGGGTCGATATTGCTGCCTTTGCTCAACACTTAGTTGGGTGCTTAAGAAGCCTTGAGTAAGGTTTTAGTACACAAGTGTGAGTGGGGACAAGAAGAGAAACACTAAGGCAAACCTGAACTCCTGATAATACATCCCTTGAGCTCCTGACATGATACTCATGGATCCCATTCGACGACGGGCTTTAGCTTTTTGAAGTGCTACTTCATCTGTATCATCTTCCAGTATTTCCAAACCTACCATATCGTCACCAGCACTTAACACCTAACAAAGAAGCAACAAATAAGTACCCTACAACACTCATGCTATCAGTTAGCTGAAAACTTCAGGATGACTAGAGAAGACAATATAAAACCTTCCCAAGAAGAGAGAGTTGATCCTCCAGACGGTGATAGCTCAACTCTGCCCCCGTGTCGGGCGGAGGCAGGCTTGTTATCACCTGTTTATTTAATTGGTAAAAATAAAAAGTAACGGAGTCAGTAACAAATTACATCATTCTAATTGCGATCACGCTGGACCAACTTTAGAATTTAGATTGGGTCCCATTAAGCTTGAAGAATAAAACAAACAAATTACCTTAAAACTATAACCTTGATCGATCAGAAATTGCTGCCTCTTGGTTGAGTAATACATTTCCTGCATTGTGAAACCCAACTCAGCCTATGTCTTTGCCAGAGAACTAGGTTTCTAGGTTTGAAAGTTCATAGGTAACACTTCAAATTACCAGTAAAAAAAATATTTATCGTATGTCATTTGCCAATCTGACAAATATATTCTTCATTCTCCAATTAATGATTATGGCGAAACTTTTGAAAATGGGACATCTCAAACAATACTCGTAAATCAAATGGTAAGAAATCCATCATTTGAATGTTCTTTCAATTGGTTGCAACGCAAACATCAACCAAGCTGGTAACCATTAATAGTAGTACCTGTGTATCTGTAGATACTAGGGAGTAGAAAAAGGCATTGTATTCCTCTTTTCCTCCTGCCATTCTATCCTGGAGACGACCCTATACTCGATAACAACATAAATATTAATATAAATCATCATTGTAGAGGCCAGTCAACTTTATGTTTACAATACAAACCTAAAAGAAGTAAAGCACAAAACCAAAAATACCTTCGCCCTGAGAATACGCCCAAGCCGTTGGGCTTCTTGACGTCTTGAACCAGCATGAGATGAAATTTGAATAATTACATTTGCCTCAGGAATATCTATCGAATTGTCACCCACCTACAAGAACAAAAAAATTTGTTTCAACATTTAATACTAAAGTCGCAAAGTTACAAGTAAAAGGAAAAACAAAAGGGGATTTATGGGGACATACCTTTGAAAGGAAGACAGTGTTAACATCCTTGCTAGTCTTGAAAGCCTCAAGTATTTTTGTCCTTTCAATATGGCTGTACCAGAAATATACGACTTTACACTTAAACACATGCAAGACAAAGATAAAGGGTTGATTCAGAAACTGTAAGCCGTAATGGACCTTGTGGCACCATAAATCATCGGCTTGTGAAGTTTCATTGCATATTCTGTGAGTGCAAAAAGATTATCAGCAAAAACAATTATCTTATCGCCACGCTGCTGTTCATGGAATCGTATCAAAAACTCGCAGGCTCTAAACTTGTTCGGGTTCATCACGTATAGTGCCTGCAATTTAAAGCAAAATACACCCAGTTTTCAGCTAAAGGTTTAATAAGAACAGCACCAAATATCTTTAATACTTCAAAGCCAAGGATGTAACCACCTTCTAACAATCATACCTGTTTCTTCTTAGAATTTTCCTTCTTCAGGTATTCAGCAAAAAACTCTTTCGTCATTGGACACCACACTTCAGCACATTGTACGTTAGCAATAAATCCCCCCTTGACCAAATCTAGCCAGTTCGCCTCATACAACTTGGGACCAATAAGAAAGTTCAGATCTGTAATCCTTTCATCCTCTCTAACAAGTGTAGCTGCAATATTAAGTATTTGCACCTTAGAGAAAAGAATGTCAAAGAATCCTGTACATATATATTGGTGTAACTAAGAGCATACCAGTAAGCCCAAGCTTGCAGTGAGATTTAGTGATGCTAATGACTTTACGAAACATGTGTGCAGGAACCACGTGCACCTGAACAAGTGTCACTACTAAGATAAGAGTCCTGTTTCTCGTTAAGTTGAAAACTCGACACACATAAAATAACTTGTTACCTCATCCATGAGAAGCAAACCCCATTCTCTATTTCTGATTTCCTCAATGATCTTTTCAGACTCCTCTGATCGCTTACCACCAAAAGCAACCATGTTATATGTGGTCACAACAACTCCAGCATTCCCACGAAACCTTTCTTTGCTATCAGATGTAAATCGACATATATGTTCATCTCGAATATTTGACCACAGCTTGAACTGGAAAGCCCACTGATCCACTGAAACGGCATTTGTAGCTAAACATAGGCAACTTTTCTTTATCCGACAAGCAGCTGAAACACCCACTAACGACTTTCCGGCACCACATGGTAAGACAATGATGCCAGACCTTGCTCTACCTGCAACAGGGGAATGAAAGGGTCGAAAGTCTCCCAAAGTTCAACTTTAATACACATGTTCTAAATCATCTTTATTCATAGATTCATATTAAGGAGTATGATATAATATAGGGGAAATGTAATCTAACATTTCCCCCATAACATATTGTTTTTGTAATACAAGATTAAAAAACAAACAGGTTATCAATACATCTAGGAAATGTCATTACCGTTTCCAAACATCTTACTAAGACTCTTTTCTTGATAAGGTCGGGGTTGTGCTTGAGGCTTCAATTCCATCTCAAGGTCTGGATTGATCTACAGTGTGCAAAATAACAATTATCGATTTAGGAGGATGACTACATATTCAACAATCAATACAACAGCCTAACTGAAAACTCACACTATCATTGCGGAAATCATATTCCTCCAACATGGGATAGTTCAGATTATTTGGCAGACATTGCTGCTTTACATTTTCGACCTGTTGCAGTTCAAAATAAAAGAACAACTTTGACCTGTTAAATAGATTTGTTGAAACATATATTTTCTTAGTGAGAAGTTATGTCAGCCTAAATTTCTGACAACACATAAGGTACCAATTCCAATAACCGCTTTTACAACCAAAACATGTACCCTTGGGAGATGCATCAAAGTGAATAAGTCAAAAAAATGAAGAAACATACATGAGCAGGATCAATTTCAAACGAATGAGCTTCTTTTTCTTCAGCTACAGCAGCCAATTGTGCTTCGTTTAGCAACTCATCATGTGTACCTTCAATTTCACCAGTTGTTTTACCAACAGTGAATGCATCACCTCCCTGAATGAAAAGCAAGACCAAGATCGAATTCATTAAATATTCATGGAAAGATTGGCAATTAATCCTATCGGAAAAATAAGGGGAGAGAAGGGATAATATGAGATTTGGCTGTTCCATTGAAAACATTTAGCAATTAATTCTATCAGGAAAATAATTTGTCTTGAGGCCAACTAATATGTTCAACAAGGGGGCTATAATCTAAAGATATATCAAAGGGACAAATGACCTATTCAACTAAACAGGCGTGAAAGAAGAAAACATAACCAGAAAAAAGAAGTCATTTGAGCATTCTAGAGAAAACATGATCTAGAGAAAACATGATCATTTAAGTCGCATGTAGTATTCATTAGTTTCAAATGTTACAAAACAGTATTATACACCAATAAAATACTATCCAGTGAGACAGCACTTGAAACTTTGAGAAAGAAAGACCTCGCTGAAAATCCTTGCTCGACTTATCACTGGATCATCTGCCAATTTCTTCAATACCTGCTAATAAACATTGAATAAGGAACTAGTAACTGAAGTATGAAATCTAGATGGATAAAAATGAGCAAACTTGCCTCCGGGAAAGGAGATTCAACAAGGTACCGGTTCTTCTTCAACACGAGCTTTACTTTGCCATAATTGGCAGTAGATGCGTGTATAAAATCGATCATTTCTTTTGGGAGCTTGGTCTTTGAAAGCTTGTTCAAAACAGATATGATTGTTTCAGTTTCTAATCCCACCGACACAGCAGCGTAAAGTGAGTGTGGGGTAAGGTTATATTCGTGCATTGATTCCGGCCTATAAGTTCAAAGGCAACCCAAGCCCGTAAGTTGACAACGATTATATAAAACACCATGTGAACTGTAGTCAGTTGTGATGTATATGTAAATTTACCTACACACAGGCTCCGCAATGGCAATTAAGAAATCATAAGCTTGTTTATACAAAGACGAAAAGGTCTCGAGAAAGATTCGGCCATCTGCACAAGCCCATAAGGGACGATTGGCGTGATCTTTTTTAAGTTCCAGTTTGGTAAAATCTCTCTTACTGCCTTCACCATCACCTTAATAAAATAAAAAAAAATACATGTATCAACAACATTCATCCACTTTCATTTCATTTCAATCAACTAAAAACGTGAACAAAAACTAGATACCATCACGATGATGATCATCTTCACCAAAATCTTGAGCGTAATATGCTTCCTCTTCGTCGAAAGCCGCAGCTCTATGGTCCTCATGCTGTATGTATCCATTCAGTTTGATTATTTACCGATTAAGTCTTCTATACCCTAATTTCTGGATCCATACTATCTATCAAACTTAATATATATTATATATTATATTATATATATACAAGTAATTACAAATGTGTATAACAACCTTGGCAGATGAAGATGATGATGATTTGTGTTTCTTGCTAGGTCTGCCACTTTTCTCACCTGTAAACACATACAGCGTACAAATTTATTTATTTATTTATTATATTATATATAGAGACAATCTACTATTTACATTGAATTTGATGGTAAAATTAGGGTTTTATTATTTTTCAAATTAGGAAATAGAAATATATACCCACCGTGTCCCATGATCGATAAGGCTTTATCTGAGATTTTGTTCTAACAAAGATATCGATGATAAAAGGAAATGAGAGGAAGTGGTGGTGGTTTTATAAAAAAGGGGGGAGGCGGTTACTTGGCGGGCCGTGGATCCAAATTTGGTTCGGGTTTATTGCCGGTAAAGCCCGGCGCCCCAGCCGTAGTGAATGAACTTTTTATATATAGTAGAAATCATACCAGTAAAATATGACAAGATAGAACATTTCTTAACTTTTAAAATATTTGTAAATTTCTGTTAGTATACCTTACAAGAAATGATGGCAGACGATTTTGACGACCACTGACTCTCATTTTGATTGTCTAAAACATTGGTATATGAATTGTGTTTGTTATTTATTGATAAAATATTTAAATATAAGAATTAATAAATAAATAAATACATCAATCAATAACAAAAATATACCACTAACTTAAATACTTACTATATATAAAAAGTTCTTAAACTTTTTTTAAAAAAAAATAAAATGTTTTATAAGAAAGTAAAGATATAGATGTATTATATATATTATTGTAAACTAGAAGATTACCCGCGTAATGTGTCGAGGCGATGGTGGTGGCGGCGAGACGTGAGAGGCGACTGGCGGTGGTGATGGTGGTGGCGGCCGGATTGTGGGTGTTGTAGTTATTTTAGGGGATGAGGTTATTGTAGGTATTTTGATTGATGTTATTGAAAGGGTAATATGTGTATTTTAAGAAATTGAGTGATAAATAAGAAAATGTTTAAAATTTTTGAATATTAAATAAGTCATCTCATTTATAAGACTAAGAATGTACCCGCACGATACGCGGTGGTGAATGATTTTTCAAAAAATTTAAGTTATAATATATGAAATTCGTACGGGTTCTCAAATTGATTTAAGGGATGGTAGCTTTAAATGAGTAAAAATAAATAAATAAATGTAGAAAAGAAATAGTACCAAGTCTATGTATGGTTTGTCACTAAAAATAGGAAAATGTGATTGAAAAAAAGAAAAGTCATCGAAAGAATGGGGTTTCAGTTATCAATTGATCGGACAAATTAAAAAATCATCGTCGGAATTGACCGAGAAAGAGAACACAGACAGAAATGAGCGGGCACGATTCAAAGTACTTCTCAACAACCAAAAAAGGAGAAATACCTGAACTCAAAGAAGAGCTCAATTCTCACTACAAGGCCTGTGTTCGTGTGTTATTATTATTATTATTATTATATATAAATTAAATATGAATGGATTTCTTAATTGTATAATAATAAAATGCATATATACACTAAATAAAATAAAACGATCCATATGCGTGCAATTATTTAGATGTTAAAAAATGGACTCTACGAATGATATGCATGGATTGTTTAATTGCTGCTTTTTGGTTTGTTAAGTTAAGGAAAATGAATCCTTGAGTCCATCACAATCAACACATTATCCAATTCAATTTGATTATCATCAAACCCAAATATGTAACATGGTGTACGTCTTCTCTCATGCAGGATAAGAGAAAAGATGCTGTAAAAAAGGTGATTGCTGCTATGACTGTTGGGAAGGATGTCTCATCGCTTTTTACAGATGTTGTCAATTGTATGCAAACAGAAAATTTGGAGCTCAAAAAGCTTGTTTACTTGTATCTTATCAATTATGCTAAAAGCCAACCTGACTTGGCCATACTTGCTGTGAATACATTTGTGAAGGTAATGATGATATGGAAAATCTCTCGTTTTTGTTATATAAAGTAATCATATTACTAATTGATATGCATTAGATCATGGGCTTATCTAAGTGTGCAATTTTGCTACTAGATTAAAGATTAATCATAATATCATGAATGCTTTTTTTTTTTTTATCGTTATTGATTCCTGGGTAGACGACCCATCAACATCTTAATGTTCAAAGGGAATGATGTGGACCTTGAAAACAATGTTTTGGAAATTACAGGATACGCAGGACCCAAATCCTTTAATCCGTGCATTAGCTGTTCGGACGATGGGATGCATCCGAGTTGATAAGATTACAGAATATCTTTGTGATCCCCTACAGAGGTGTCTTAAGGTTGGTGTTATATATATATATATATATATATATCCTCCTACAAATCTCCAGTTCGATTAACCAAAGTATGACAAGGTGATTCACCTCCGTCCATCTCTTTGTGTGTTTTTATGTTGTTTTTTTCAGGATAATGATCCTTATGTTCGAAAGACAGCAACCATATGTGTTGCTAAACTTTATGATATAAATGCTGAATTGGTTGAAGATAGGGGCTTTTTGGAATGTCTCAAGGATTTAATATATGACAATAACCCTATGGTTGTAGCAAATGCCGTTGCAGCTCTTGCTGAAATTCAAGATACCAGTAGTACACTTGTTTTTGAGGTCACTACAACTATACTTTCAAAGCTCCTTACTGCTTTGAACGAATGCACCGAGTGAGTACCATTCTTTGATAAGTGCTTACCTATAGTAAAAGTTAATGTAAATTTAATGTTATAGTATCGTTGGGGCTGATGAAGGTTTTGCTTTATTTTTTTCTGTATTCAGGTGGGGTCAAGTGTTCATATTGGACTCGTTGTCCAAGTACAAAGCAACTGATGTACGCGAAGCTGAAAATATTGTTGAGCGAGTTACTCCGAGGCTACAACATGCAAATTCCGCGGTAGTTCTTTCAGCTGTTAAGGTACCATTGCTTTCCTATTTTCTTTTCTTTTAACATTGCTTTTACTCAAGTAGCCTAATTATCGGTATTTCTTTCATAGATGATCCTTCAACAAATGGAAGTGATCACTAATCATGACGTGCTTCGAAATCTTTGCAAGAAAATGGCTCCTCCTCTTGTAACATTACTTTCTGCACAACCCGAAATTCAATATGTTGCATTGAGGAATATTAACCTTATTGTGCAACGACGGCCTACAATCCTTGTCCATGAAATCAAGGTATTATAGATTTATAGTATAGACTTTTTTTTTGTTTTTTTGTTAAAGGTCAACGGTCTAAGTACTTTCCAGGTGTTTTTTTGCAAGTATAATGATCCAATATATGTGAAGATGGAAAAGTTAGAGATCATGATAAAGCTTGCTTCAGAAAGAAATATTGACCAGGTTTTGTTGGAGTTTAAAGAGTATGCCACTGAAGTAGATGTAGATTTCGTCAGAAAGTCTGTTCGTGCCATTGGGCGATGTGCTATCAAGTTAGAAAGAGTTGCTGAGCGTTGCATTGGTGTTCTTCTAGAACTGATCAAAATCAAAGTAAATTATGTAATTCAAGAAGCTATTATAGTAATTAAAGACATTTTTCGAAGATATCCTAACACGTAAGGTTCTAACTTAATATTGGTATCTTATAGAATCACTTTATGAGTTTATGCTTAACTTAACCCTCGGTTTACTATTCCCTTAGTTATGAATCCATCATTGCCACACTTTGTGAGAGTTTGGACACTTTGGATGAGCCAGAGGCAAAGGTACTGAGCATATCTAACTGAGGAAATGAGCTCTAAATATTCTACTTTATGTGGAAACCTAAGTCTTTTCATACAGGAATCAATGATATGGATAATTGGTGAATATGCCGAAAGAATCGATAATGCTGATGAACTTCTTGAAAGCTTTCTGGAGAGTTTCCCTGAAGAACCTGCACAAGTCCAATTGCAGTTATTGACAGCAACAGTCAAACTTTTTCTTAAGAAGCCAACTGAAGGACCTAAGCAAATGATTCAGGTTCCTTTATTGCATATATAGTTGTGTGTCTGCAGTTACTATTTTGTTCATACGTATCTCGTTGTCCACAAAAAGGTTTTGGAACTGTAGAGAAACCCTTAACACCGTGTACCCTTTGGGCACCAACTGACCCTCTTATCTCGTTTTATTATATGTTTTTCTCTTTGTAGGTTGTTTTAAATAATGCAACTATAGAAAGTGACAATCCAGACATGAGAGACCGTGCTTACATATATTGGCGTCTTCTTTCGACAGATCCTGAGGTTACTGAGCTGTTTGGTGTTATATTATGATTTTACTAAAACTAATGAAACCTATAATTTTGCATCCTATAATAAAACATAATATTTGTAACAGGTGGCAATTTTTACTCATTTACTAATGAATTGGTTTTTCCGAGTTATATTTTATCTCTAATGGGTCAAGTGGGTTATTTAATAAAGTGAACCAAAAGTTGCCCAAAGTATATATTCAAAGTATAATAATCTTATATTACTCAGTTTTGTAATATTTTTTGCCCTTTAAAATTTTGGACTAAAAGTTTTTTGGTTAAAATCGACTTGTACAAAAATCACTCGTTTTCATCCGAGCCCGGTTTAACCCACCTGATTCGCCTATATTTCCACCTCTAATTTTCTACTTTTAATAGAATTAGGAAGCATGTGTTTTGCAGTTTTGTTTAGTTCTGGAAGTTTTCAGCAACTGCACATGTTGTTTGATTCTCATACTAAAGTTTTACCATTTATGTCATAATGACTCACATTTCAATTCACAGGCGGCTAAAGATGTTGTTTTCGCTGAGAAGCCGGTGATCAGGAATGGTTCAAATCAATTGGAGTCATCCCTTCTTGATGAACTTCTTGCTAATATAGCTACATTGTCCTCTGTATATCACAAACCTCCTGAAACATTCGTAAACCATGTGAGAACTATTCAAAAAGCAGAAGAAGAGTTTCCAGAAGCTGAGATACCAGTAGTACATGTTGCCAGTGCTACACCAATACCATTATCAACTATAATATCTTCTTCGTATGTTGTAGAAGTGCAACAGTCTCCCACACCTGCTCCCGTCCCAGATTTACTTGATTTGGGTCTTCATGATGATGTTGAAAATAATGCTATGGTTCCCATTGAGCAGCCAGCAACACCTTCAGGGTAAGTCTACCTTATAGTAGATAACAGATCTGGCAAGTTAGAGTAGGATGTCTGATAGAGATAGAGGTGCTAGTTTCGACACATTTACTTAAATAGGTTGTTTCGTGTTATGTATTCTTGCATAGGTAAAATACAAAATATAACTTATGAGGTAACGGGTCAAATGGGGTGCTCAAATAACCAAAGTGTATTATTGTAATGCATAAAACCTTTTAAGTCATACTATCATAAATTGAGGATTATTGAAATAAATTTAACTTTTGTAATCATATTTGACATACTAACAAATTATTCATATGGTTTCAATTTGGGAAAAAAGTATTTCATGTCTATCTAACCTGACTTGTACCATAGAACCACCAATACCTTCCACCTCTATGTCTACTCAATATCATTGTAATCTTGTAAATTATTGTGAACAAAATCACCGACAATTTCTATTGTTGCAGACCTCCTCTGCCTGTTTTATTACCGGCTGCAAGTGGTCAAGGTTTACAAATTAGCGCACAGTTGGTACGAAGAGAGGGTAAGATATTTTACAGCTTAATGCTTGAGAACAACACAGGAACTCCACTGGATGGATTCATGATCCAATTCAACAAGAATACTTTTGGTCTTGCTGCTAGTGGACCGATTCAGGTACCTCCTATTGGAATGCGATATCTTTTGCTTAGAGGTGGCAAGCTCGCCCTATTGACCTATTGATATGCCGATTCTGTGTTTGTTTTTATCTCTAAAGATTCGAATGGCCAAACATAAAATTACCTGAAATGAAATGGGTCACATGAGTCAAATGGGTTGAAAGTACCAAATTGTATTGATAATAACTCATAAATCCTTTTATTCAGCAAATTTGTTAATTACAAATATGATACATATAAGTTGTAAGATTTTCTCGAAGGAAAAAATGTTTAAGATCATATTTGACACCCAAATTATCATTAAGATTGTACTAAAATTTGGACAAGTGTTTCAAGGCAACCCAACATGTACCAAAAAGTTACTTATTTTGACTCGTTACCCAACGCCCTGACCACCGATTTTGCCACTTCAACTTTTGCTCGTTTTACTGCATCCTCTTTTGCATCAATGAAACAACCTGCATTTTGGACCAGGTCTCACAAATGCAACCAGGAACCACGGAGAAGACACTCGTGCCTATGGTTTTGTTTCATAATATGGCGCCAGGTCCTCCAAACTCCCTTTTACATGTGGCAGTAAAGAACAATCAACAGCCCGTATGGTATTTCAGTGATAAAATCTCATTGCTTGTGTTGTTCATGGAAGATGGAAAAATGGAACGTGCTACCTTCCTTGAGGTAACATGATTTTATCTAACATTCTTTCATATGTAAAAATGTACTTGAGGCATGAGTAAAATCTTTTATCTTTTGCAACTGTTTTTGTAGACATGGAGATCATTGTCCGATTCTAAAGAGGTCTCAAGGGTCTTTCCAAACACTGTGATAAACACCGTAGATGCAACAACAGAGCGTTTAGCTTCTTCAAACATATTTTTCATCGCCAAGCGTAAGAACGAAAACCAACAGGTTTTGTATTTATCTGCTAAAGTCCCTAAAGGACTCCATTTCTTAATCGAACTTACAACAGTTCTTGGTTCTCCTGGTCTTAAATGTGCTATCAAAACTCCAAAGCCCGAAATAGCCCCGTTATGCTTTGATGCCCTGGAAATTGTCCTCAAGAATTGACCAGCAGTTTTTGTCTATTGACTTTTTATTTATTTCTTTATCTTCACCTTTTATAGCAAGATGAAAATAGTCACATCTTTAGAGACAACATATGTCTTGTTGGGTTGAGATGATCCTAACCGATAGCGGACCGAGCTACATGAAGCTGGGTATGTAATTGCTTGTTGGGTATAAGAATTAATATAGTAGCAACTTTGTATATTTTGTTGGGTTTTTTCTAATGAAAGCCCTTAAGGTTGTCGATAAGAAATATCCTGTACATTAATTACAATCAAATTTTCCTTTTATATTAAAGATTTTAATTAATACACTTGACTTGTGGATTTAATACAATCAAACTTTCCTTTACACCACTTTCGCCGTCTCCGCCATCACCACCAGTCGCCTCCGCCACCACCCGTTGCCGCCACCACCACACTGCCGTCGCTACCATCATTGCCGCCGCATCACGCGGGTACCAGTCTAGTATGTATTTATTTATTTATTTACCTATAGGTCTAGTGTAGGTATAGGTCTAGTATAGGTATAATAGAGAGAGAAGGATTCTTGAATAGTCTCCAAAAGAAAAAAACGATTTTTTTTTAATGACCAACAAACATAATCGTTCAGATATTCCATACGGAGTGATTTATTGGCGAAAGATCACCGCTTAGCTGGTCAATCCAGCCGCACAGAGCACTTAGGCGCCCCAAGTTACTCCAGACCCGGGGAAAACCTAATAACCCGGCCAACTATAAGCACATTGACAAATTATCGGTAAAACCCGCTTGTCTCAAGAATTGAACCCCGATCTTGAAGAGGCAGATCATTGGCATGGAGCTATGCCGAATTGACAAAAAAGTGATATTTGTTGATAGATCAAAGTTATTACGTAAAAGTTATAAAAAGAGAGAAACATACTCACTAAGTATAATTTTATTTTCTAATAATGAAATGATGTAAGATAATACGGAGTATATATATGTATATGTATGGAAAGTAAGTAAGTGGATGGGGAACTAAATTAGGTGTGTGTATTATTATTATTATTATTATTATTATGATATAAATATAAATATAAATAGAAAGCGAGCAAAATAATAAGATATGTCGTCAGACAGAGATAGTTTTAGTCCAAACCAAACTAAACGTGCTTCTGTTTCTTCGGGCTTTTTGTGTATGAAAAGGAAAGTTATGAAAGTTGAATCTTAAAACAAAGCCCACCCACCCACCATCATCGTCGTCATCATAAATCAGTCAAACTTCTCTCTTTCTGTCACTCAGTCTCTCTCCATATCTATATTTCATGTCTTCAATTCACAGATTCAGATGATTATTTATGCTTCTCAAGGTATTACACCTTCTCCTTTACTTTACTATTATTTCCTTTTTTAGGGTTTTTTTTATTATATTTATTTAAGATTCTTTGTTATTTTTGGGCCTATCGTTTTTATTATTTAGTATTTGATCTCTACTATTGTTTGAATTTTGATTTGAGGTATTCCAAAATGTTTTTAATATATATCGTGCGAAATTTAATGATAGTTCTTTGTTAGAGGGGATATAATTTAGTTTTTGTAACATATGTTAGGCAAATCTAAGTCGGTCTGTGGATGTATGTTGGGTTCATAACTAAGTCTTGGTCTTACCACACTATGTTTTGGGGCAGCAAGTTGAGTGGATCCCATCAGAACTCCGCAGTTAAGTATGCTAAGACGAGATGCTTCAATGCGGGAAAATGGACAATATTTGTGGCCGTGGTGGGCGGGGCATTACGGTTATGGTGACCATATTATTTAGTTTATGTCAAAACGAATGGTTGTGAATTAATTTAGTCATTCGACTGTGTGTTGAATTTTTTAATTGGAATTTTATTGCAGATGTTGTAAATTAGTTTACGTCTGGAGAGGTGGTTTGGTTCAACGATGATGGATTCTTGCAATTGCATCGAGCCACAATGGCCGGCTGATGAATTACTGATGAAATATCAGTATATATCAGATTTCTTTATTGCTCTTGCTTATTTTTCCATTCCATTGGAGTTGATATACTTTGTTAAAAAGTCGGCGGTTTTTCCCTATAGATGGGTACTTGTTCAGTTTGGTGCTTTCATTGTACTGTGCGGAGCTACACATCTAATTAACTTATGGACATTTAATGTACATACAAGAACAGTAGCTATTGTTATGACCACTGCTAAAGTCTTGACTGCTGCAGTGTCGTGTGCAACTGCACTTATGTTAGTACACATTATACCTGATTTACTTAGTGTGAAAACTAGAGAGTTATTCTTGAAAAATAAGGCTGCTGAACTGGATCGTGAAATGGGTATTATTCGTACCCAAGAAGAAACCGGTCGACATGTTAGAATGCTAACTCATGAAATTAGAAGCACTCTTAATAGACATACTATATTAAAGACGACACTTGTTGAATTGGGGAGAACATTGGGCTTAGAAGAGTGTGCTCTTTGGATGCCAACTCGTAGTGGTTTAGAGCTTCAACTCTCTTACACTCTTCGCCATCAAAATCCTGTTGGTTTTACGGTTCCGATTCAGTCTCCTGCAATCAATCAAGTTTTTAGTACTAATCGTGCCGTTAAGATATCTCCTAATAGTCCTGTTGCTAGACTTCGCCCAGCTTCTGGCAAATATATGCTTGGGGAGGTTGTTGCTGTGAGGGTCCCACTTCTACATCTCAATAATTTTCAGATTTATGACTGGCCGGAACTAACAACAAAACGTTATGCATTGATGGTTTTAATGCTTCCTTCGGATAGTGCAAGGCAGTGGCATGTTCACGAGTTGGAGCTTGTTGAAGTGGTTGCTGATCAGGTTTGCAAGTTCTATCTTTTAATATTTTTCTTGAATTAATATGAGTTTTTTTCCCTTCTAATTTGGTTTGTAGTAGAGGTGGTAATTTCAACCCAATTATTTGTAAATGGGTTGAACTATGCTGTGTTTAATCTCAAACAGGTCAATTGAAAAACTTGCTGAAACGGGGAACACAGGTCAAATGGGTTGAATGTTGAAATGCCTAAAGTCTATTTTCAATGCAATGTAGTCTAGCAAATGTTTTTCAATCAATGATTTAGATTCTTTATGTAATAATACTGTTTTTGTAATCATAATTTAAGAAAATTAGTTAAAAGGGACAAAAAAGTACATGTGGGTCAGCTGAACCTGAACCGGAACCTGACCCTAAGACCTGTTTTATCCTGAAGTTATTATGACCTGTTACCCAAACTGCCTATATTGCTGCCTCTTGTTATAGGGTTTATTGCTTTATTTTATCAAGTGTATCTGGAAACCTTATGTGGACACATAAATGAGGTGATTGTACTCAAATCTCTTAGGTTGCTGTCGCTCTTTCACATGCTGCAATCTTAGAAGAGTCCATGAGGGCTCGGGACTTGCTTATGGAGCAGAATGTGGCCCTTGATCTTGCAAGAAGAGAAGCGGAAACTGCTGTTCGTGCACGTAATGATTTTCTTGCAGTTATGAACCATGAAATGAGAACTCCAATGCATGCAATTATT
>JAOXNX010000033.1:33581074-33593224 GCA_028566075.1 Solidago caesia
GATATATTAAATAAGGAAATGTTTAAAAATTTTAAAATTTAAGACACCCACCATTTGCTTTATAAGGTAGTATAGATATATTAGGTTTTGGTTCAAATAAAATAAGTATTAAAGTAAAACAAATAAAACAATCCTTTTCTTTTAACTGAAAATCATTGTGCATCATGAAAATCTCCGTGCATCAGTATATATACGTGTACTCTATGAATATGCGTGCATCAGTTGTATCATGATTCAATGGTTAAGATTTTATCCTATTTATTTTACTTTCACTACCACACAAAAGGATTTTTTGGAACGGTAGAAATAGTAGTTCAAATCAACATTTTTTTAAACGATCCAAAAGCTAGTGATCCAAAAAATAAATGATTTTATAGAGCAGTTTGTATATATTTTTTGGATCAGTTTTTTCGACCATTTTTTGGATCAGTTTTTAGATTATTTTTTGGATCAGTTTTTAAGTCATTTATTAGAACGTTTTTGGCAATGTTTTAGACCAGTTTGATTTGTTTTATGGATCGTTTTTATAAGTTGTGGGTCTATTATTAATGCATTTGGATCGGCTATTTAGACTTTATGAATTAGTTTGAGAACTTCATAGATCATATTCTTGTAACTAGAAATTAATAGTAAATAATTATCTAATAACTTTCTAAAGCCATAAAATTTTAATTTGTATATATAATAAACAAAACCACAATATCAATACTACTAAATGCAACAAATCACAATAATATATACATGCAAGTATAACAAAATTGAGAATTTGTGTATGCATTTAACAAATTTTAAAACACGAGACTTTGTACATTATATGTTAGTTTACACATCATTACAATTACATATACATCTTAAGATACAAATTTAAAAGTACTATTGTTCGTCTAGTCTAGGGGAGGGAGCATGAAATTGATAGCTAGCTTGTAATGCTAAATTAAACATGAAATCCGCGAGTTCTTTAGAAGTTAGCACACCTCTATTCATTCCACATCTGTAACAAGTTAAAAACAAAGAAATTGATTTAGCTAATTTACAATATAAGACTTAAATGCAATAGAAAAGTATATAAATATAATAAGGTATAATAAATACTTTCACTTTTTGAGAACCTTCGTTATTTAATAAATAGAAGATCACACGTAAACCTTATTAAAAAATTAAATAAAATCCTTTGAATGATTGGCCAGACGTAAACACGAAATTCATAAGTTGTAGCATTGAACAAGTATGAAATCGTCGACTTCCTTCCTTTGACGTTAATATGCTTCATCGTTCCAAATCTATAAGAAAATTTGAATGAAAAAATTGGTTTAATTAATGACTTCACAAAATATGGAATTTAAGTGAAATGAAAGAAATATATAACATATAACTACAAAAATATTCTAAATAACAGAAGTATACTTGAACCAAATCAACTTACACAAACATAATGACTTACATGAATCATTGTCCAACACTCCAACCAACTGAATAGAGATAAAAAGTCCTACAAATGCAAGTTAGTGTGGTTAGCTAAGAGTCTAAGATTAAAAAAAAATGTTAATTCAATGTCGACGGTAGTAATATCTTACTTGTTCAAGTAAGGCATCTTTGTCTTTGGAATCCACTGCACATCCTCGCCATAATAACAAGTAGACAATTGATAACGTCCAATGCTTTCTACAAAAATAAAAAAGTTTAAATAGTTAAGCATATAAATAATCACATCTAATTAAAATCATATAAAAAAAATATTAAAACCTCTGCAAATAAAGTGCAACAACCCAAAAAAAATAGTAAGCTGTGGTATAGATATGTGGATGATTATGTGACTTTGTGTTTGAAAATGTTTCAATCTGTTTATGGATGTTTGTAGATTAAATACTTAAAATTCATGGTCAAATTTATTATTTTTTGTTTTGTTTTCAAAGCTGAGGATAATGAAGGATATAAAACAATTAACTGGAAAGGAATTAAAGTGGGACTAGTGCATGATCAATAAACCGCAAATAAAATACAGTTCAAAAAAAAATATAACTATTTAAACTTACGGAGCCGAGCCAAAAGAAATTTTGTTGGCGGGCTTATGAAAAAAATGGGGGGAAAACATGAAAATTAATTAAAAAAACAAAAACTGGTGGCGGGCTTATAAAAATAATAGGTGAAAACCATATAAATGTAAAACAAAAAGGTGGAAAAAGGAATTAACTGAGATTTTTTTGTTCAGATATTTATGTGTTTTGTTATGATTCAAATTCCTTATTATTATTTTATAATAATAATAATAATAATATAGACAACTATATTATATTAAAAGTGTACTCGCGCGATGTGTAGTAATAGATGATTTTTTTTAAAAACTTAAATTGTAGTGTATATATAAAATTCGTAAATTTCATTGAGTACATCCGGACTATGAATTTTGGATTGTCTAACACACGGGTATATAAAAAATGTGTCGTTTGCTATTGCTAGAATATTGAAAAATGAAAATGATTATAGAAATTGGTATATAGCGAATATAAACATTAAATGATAAGCTAAGAAAAGAAATACTTAAAAATTTTCAAAATATAAAACACTATTCAAATGCATTATAGGTAGTATAGATAATGATTAATACTAGAAATCGTACCCGCATAATGTGTCGCAATAAATGACTTTTTAATTTTTAAAATAGTTATAAATTCAGTTAGGATACCACACAAGAGGTTATGGCGGACGACTTGGCCGACCTCCTACTCCGACTTTTGATTGTTTAAAATATTGGTATATAAATTGTATTTGTAATTTTTTGGTGAATTATTTAAAGGGTTTTGCTAATGACAGCCCTTAGGGAAGGGTTGTCATTAATGTGCATAAAATGTTTGTACTTTTACCATAAAATTCAGGGGGTGGGCTTTTGATATGAAAGGTACAAGTTTTTTATACAGGTTATTGACAGACCCTAAGAGCTGTCATTAAAAAAATCCTTATTTAAATATAGAAAATAAGTAAAGTAAATAAATCAATAACCAAAATATACCATTGACTTAAATACTTATCGTATATTAAAAGTTCTTAAATTGGATTGTCTAAAATGCTTAGCTGCCTTATGCTATGCTAGACGCGACGATGGTGGTAGCAACGGTCGTGGTAGTGGCGGTGGCGACAGCAACAAGCGGCGGTGGTGGTGAATGTAAAAGTAATTGATGTAAAAGGAAGTAGTGTGGTTATTTAAGGGTTGAGGGATGTATGTTGTAAATTATTTCATTAAGGGTATTATAGGTATATTAGGTGGAGATGTTTAAATTAGTGAATAAAGAAGAGGGACATTTTAAGCACTTCAAATCATCATTTAAAAAAAAAAAGTAGGGGTTGCTCTTTTATATAGGAGTAAAGATAACAAGAAAACATATTAAAAAAGTTCTACATCGACTTCACGTAAACCACTTGGTCATAGATCAAGTGACCACCTGACACTGCTTATGTGGGGTCCCATTGTGGGGGGAGCCCAACAAAAAATTGGCGCGGTTTCTATCCTCGTCTCAGACCGGATTTAATCAACTCTATGTGGTGGTATCCACTAAGGTGCACTTACCTCGGTACACTAAAACCTTGCAGGGTGGTTGTGTAGTACTAATGCGATACAAGGGATTAAGGGGTTCCTTTCGATTTACCCTTATTTTACATCGACCTCACGTTGAACCCACAGGGCGGATCCAATTAACTAGGGGGTGGGGGAGACCGACCCTAACAACTTGTAGCCGAGCAATAACCTTTTGATATATTTTATGCTTGATCTTGACCAAAATAGAAAAAAGAACCAAACCCTAAGAAGAATAAAAGACCCAAACGATGAAAATTATTTTAAAGCCCCCACTGGCCCAAATATATTAATTAGAAAGGCAAAGAGAAATACCACAATCCCTCACCCACACCGTGGTTACAGCACATCGTCGCATCACACTGAAGAGATACGAATGCTTCCGGCATTGTTTTTGATTCCACACTGAAGAACTTCAACCCGTTGCCAATGCTCTTAAAAGTTAAAATAGTTGTATCTATTTTGGGAGCATTTTATTTATTTTTACAATGTCAAACATGGACTACTAACAGTTTTTCACGGGATATCTAACCAAAGGTGTAATATATTCCCTAAAAATTATACAATGTCAAATTACGTTTTTGAGGATTATTATAACTATATATAATTGTTATTTTTTGCTACTATATGCTCGTAACTAGAAAAAATGTACCACGTTACAGATGAATGGCAATTAGAAATGATTTATATATAAACGTAAACTGGAAAATAGATCGATATTACAGCAGGGTTAAAGATTAGGGAGAGACTATTGTTAAGCCAAGAAACAAGCTATTCTATCTCCGGTTAATTCTTCTACAATTAAGAGTTGCGCTAATCGGTTAGGATAATAGTATGTATACACAAACAACACGCACGCGCACACACCACTAACATTTCAACATCCTCTATTAACTTAGGTCCCTATGGTTTCTTCCTGATTTTCGCCTCTTTGCTGCATTGATGAACTCCAATATCGCTTCCATCTCACTTACTTTCTGTGTCAAGGAAAACACAACCGTCAACAGTTTACTTAAGGACGGGTCAAATTTAGGTTTTGTTTTATCAAAGGGGATGGAAATCACTTGTCTTTAAAGCATGCAGTCTCTTAAATCGTTTTTATTCAAAGTTTCTTTTTTTTTTTTTTTTTGAATATAGTCAACACAATAAAAGTTTATAGAAACTTTAAAGAAATAGAAAGAAAGGAATTTGTGGGTAAACCATCCCAGCCCATTTCTATACTACTACAAATGACCAGCTTTGCAAATCAGCCCATCTTGCCACCTCTACTAACGAATGCATGCACAACTTAAAAAGAGCAAAAGAGCACAGCAGACAAACCTGTGATGCGAAATGTTTGTGAACTGCATTAACCAAGTGTTCCTTGGTTAGCTTAGTGTGAATGTTTCCCTGAAAAAGAGAAGAATCACGGATTGAAGCAATGTGTGCAAAACAAGAAAAATGTATACGTGTAGATTGGGTTTGATATACGAGACTTACGAGGTTAAAAGTACTGTAGTATCGAAATAATGTGTTGATTCCTAGCTTCGAGAAGTTCACTTTCTGCTCGTCCACACGAAAACATCAACAAAAAAATTCATTGTTCATATTATGATGTTCATGTAACAGCCTAGTTTTTAGGTTCAGAGGTGTTTATATCTACGCTAACATGCTTAGACTTTGAAGTATAACTTTCCGAGTTTCAATGTACAAATAAAATTCTCAAAAAATAAATTCATTACATTGAATATCAAGTTCCAAACATGTAAATTTTGATCACACGAGTCAAATTAACCTCACTTTGATTCATGTCTCTTATCAAATAAATTAAAACCAGTCTAATTAACTAAATTTGTTTCAACTTACAGGATAGCACGTGTTCATATTGGATTGGGCTTCTTTACAAACATTACGGCCAGTAGACTTCATTGACGGAGATGGACCCCATGGTTTTGTATAACGAACTCTAGGCTTGTTCAGTTTGCTGAATTCTGTAACAGTGGCTGCCAATAAAGTACAAATCTGCTTAAAACTTAATTGTTTGAAACTTTGAGGATATTGTATACAACTATCCATTACCATAATAGACATTTTAAGAGTGTATAAACTTACGAAAATCATTAACATCAGAGCCACTGCTTGAAATATCAAACTCATACTCATCATCTTCCTCAAGACCGGTTGGTGGTTCAAGTACACTCAAAGCATTCCGTTGCAGCTTCACTTCAACTCCATTTTTCAGAACCTATCAAAAGTTGGAACATTAGCCAATCAATAATACGTTGGCCCAATACAAAAGTTTACTCCAAATTTTGCCAATTGCAAGTTATATGACACCCAATAATGGGAAAAGTTGTGCACTTCTAAATATGGAAAGATAACAATAAAGTAAACCATTTTAAATTGCTAATGTTGCAGAAATTGAGAGGTCCCGGTTTTAAGTAAAAGAAAGATAAGACCCAGAATCATAAGGAAGAATCAAAATCGCTACCATTGGTCATCCGTAGCAGTTTACATATGCTTATAAGTTATTGTACTTTAAATTAAGAAGAAACCCAGAACAAAATTTATAGAGTTTAATGATATTCATATTTGAGAAATAAAAGATGAAGCATATCATCAAGAATCTCTAGACAAAGTATTTTACTTTCTTGATACCATTCGGTTAGTCCCCTACAATAGTGACAAAATAAAAGATACTTGTTGGCTTAAAAACACCAAATAATTTAGTAGTGACAAAGGGCAAATAAGTCATTTTAGTTTGCAACAAGACATAAGCAATGAAAATGCAGTTTTTCATTACACTTGAAACAATATGTGTTCAAAATTTCATGGAATAGAGGGAGTCTATACAACTTGAGATAGAAAACAAAATATATGCATACAACCAAAGATTTAAAGAAAAAGCATTTCACTTTCATGATACTACATTTGATTACATCTACTGTCACCACTACTACTAACAACATTATTAAACAAAATCAAACTATGATGGTCCCATTCATGTACAATCTTAATCATTTTGGCATGCTATTTTTCCCTTTTTTCTCCTTAACTAGCGTGTCCAAAAGATTCAAAGTTAACAAAAGATGTATGAAATTTAACAAAAAGCAAGAAAAAGATTGAAGGAATACCAGCCAATGCCATCCACCAAGACCAACAGCCTTCTTCACGACGCCTTGAAGTCCCACCAAAACTGATTTTGTTCTGTTATTACCAGTCACAATAACTTTGGTATGCCTAGGAAGAACAGAAAGCTCTTCGTCCCCACTTTCGTCACGAAAAGGAGAGCAGACTCGAGATGAATATATCTCAGGTTCCAACATTCCTCTTAATTTCCAACAACAGTTAATCTTTATCTTTATGTAATTCTCCTATCTAATCCATAACATTGAACAAGAAGCTAAATATACCCAAAGTAGAAAATTTGCTCAATTATATAAATAAACATCACCGACTTCAAATCCCTGATCAAAAAAACCAAAAGTTTGTCACTATAAACACTAAAAGACTACAATTATCAATGCAAAATTCCTACTTTATGATAAATTTTACACTTCCAGTCTTCCGGATATATTTTCAAGATTTCAAGAACAAAAACAAGAACGATTCCCAACCCTGCCAGAGTCAGGGTAGAGGGGACGTTGGATGTTGAAAGTCATGTTTTCAAGCTTTAAGCTTTATATTAAACTTTGCACTTATTGATATAATTTCATATGGGTATGAAAGATTGGCGAATACCCACCAAGAATTAAGACAATTTTTGGGAAATCAAATTTGAAATGATGAGAGAGAAAGTGGAGAGAGAGAGAGAGAGAGAGAGAGAGAGAGAGAGAGAGAGAGAGAGAGAATTAGTTTTATCTATCTGAAGAGCTTCAAAGAAAAAATTGAATCTTTATTAAAATCTGACACAAAACTTTTAAGAGAATGTTGAATGCAAAATGACCCACAAAGACATTGGATCTCTCTCTACCCTTCACGGATTTAGTTTGAAAATATTAAATGATTTCAAACGATTGGATATATATATATATATATATTATCTATATCTTTATCTATCTATACATAACATATATTTATATTGAACATTGAATTTTGAATACCAAATTTACTACTTGGATCTTCAAGAACACCAACTTGAATTTTATAAACAAATATCCCTATAATCCATTAAAAATAACAAAAATATTTGAAACCATGTATGTAATCATATAAATTTCAACTAAATATCCTTGAAGACACATTAAGCAAAACCCATATGTATAAAAGTAACAATAATCCCAATTTGACATTAAAAATCTCAACTTTATAAAGAAGATCATTTTATTTTTATTTTTTTGAAAACTTAAGGATCAATGATAAGCTTAATGGTAATGTAAAATACATTGGAATTTACTCCTTTTTTATTATTATTATTAATCAATCTCAAGCACGAAATAGAAGTACATAACTACATATGCTTGAAAATACACATTAAACAAAACCCATATATGTCTAAAATATACTATTTTTTTTAAAAATCCAAACTTTATATCAAAAATCAATAATTAAGCTTAATGGGTAATGTAAAATGCATTGAAATAAAATCAATTTGTACTTATTAAATCATCAAACACAAAACCAATTTGGATAAACACATTTATTTATTTATCTCAGTTATAACTTCCAAATTTATAGTGCAAAAATAAGTAGCTAACTAATATAAAAACACAAAATAATTACTGCCCGTTACCTCATACATCACTGAAGTTCAGCATAATAGCCATAATTATGATCAAGAAAATGTTCATAGGATTTTGGGGTGTGTGAAAAAGTAAGAATTTTATTAAAGAGAAATGTCTCAGAAATTGTGAGATATTTTGCGTATATGATGATGAAAAAAATGTTAAAAATCAATCAAGATTCTTGTTGTTGGAATAAACAGAGCACAAAAATATGAAGAGAGAGAGAGAGAGAGAGAGAGAGAGAGAGAGAAAACAAGAGTGAGAGAGTGTGTGTGTGTGTGTGTATGAGAGAGAGAGAGAGGGGTCACACAGTAAATGCTTACCAACTGCCATTGGAAACGACCTGCAAATGAATAATAAGACACACACACAGTGTACGGTCAATCACACCACAATCTTCTTGCTTTTTGGTTTTACCGGCTCTTCCCGGTTTTTATTTTTCACCTCGACTTGGCTCTGGCTCTGGCTCGGCTCTTCTTTTTGTCGTCTTCTCGATTTGAAATGCAAATTTTGTTAACGAGACATGTTATTATTATCATTATATATTGCGTGTGTAACTGATCTTTCTATACAGTATACATACAAGGGTTGAGTTATTGTAGAACCATTGATGATATTTGATCCATGGCTATAAATAATTGATATTTTAAATAATTATTGTATATATCTTTACTATTTTATAAAAATTATAACCTCCTTTATTTTTAGAAATGTTAAAATTTTCTACATGCGATATGACACAAATACCCTCTCTTTTTTTCTAAATTACCCCCTCCTTTATTTATTAATTTAAACATTTCCACTTAATATACCTAAAATACCCTTAATGAAATAATTTATAACATCTATCCCTCAACTCTTAAAATAACTACACCACCATGTTTTACATCAATTAAATTTACATCAATAGCTTACACTACTCGTCATCACCACCACCAGTCGCCGACGTCACCACCACACCGTCGTTGCCGCCATCGTCGCCGCATTGCGTGGGTACCATTCAATATAAATAGATTATTATCCCGCATAATACGCGAATAAACCCATATAGCTAATTGCATTATAAATTTTCGTAATAATGTACATTGTTATTTTGATACACTACATGTTGAAAAACAGTGACATTATTCTTATGATAATTCTTTATGTGTTGGATATCGAAGACTCCATGAGTATATGGTTAAATTCTCATAAAAAAAAAAGTCTAGAATTCTATAAAATCAAACTACATTGTTTATCTAGTATTAAAAATGAGTTGTATTATGTGATAAAATTGAGAATATAAAGTGTTAAAACAACACTTTCAATATATAAAAAGAACACCTTGTTTTCAACCTTAAGTGTATGAACATTTATTATGAATGTCAGACAGATGACTATTATTTAAGTAAAGTCACTCTCAATACCGTCTTTCACTGGTTATGGGTCCTAATACCGTCTTTGACAGTGTATGTGGAAGGTTGAAATGTAGACAACCTTATCTCTATCTAAGGTATAGAGGCTATTTCTGGTTCTACCTAAGGTATAGAGGCTACTTCAGGTTCCACCTAAGGTAGAAAGGACCTCCAGTCATGTAAGGAGTGAGGATCGAACCTGTAACCTTTGTCTTTAGAGGCAAAGGTACTAACCACTTGATCCAAATCTTGCTTGTTATGACTAATGTTGAAGTGTATATTTTATTTCAAATATCAGTAATTACTAACAAAGTAATTATTATTTAGGGGATATATTGGATGAAAAAACAAAAAACATTTAGTATCGAATAGCTTAAAAGTTTATATATGGATTGATTTAGTTTAAATAACTTGAGGATACATTTTAATAATGCATAATCTATCATTTATGCATCTATAAAAGATTGTTTATTGTCAACAAAATATAAAATATTTTATGTTAAGAATTCATTGAAAATATATCATTGAGAATATAATTTAGTTAGTTTAATAAAGATTGAATACAAATATACATAAAGATAAATATAAAACAAAATCTATTAGAAGATTTAAAACCTTGAATAAGAAATCAATTTTCAAGAAAGTACAGAAAAAATATATAAAAAATTTATATAGTATTTATTTAATTAGTTACAAAAAGTGATAATTAACAATATATAAAAAACAAGTGTACAAAAAGTTTCATTATAATATTTATCTTTTTAAAAGCTCATAATCAACTAGATATCAACTATGCCGATATTTTTATTTTTGATGTGTTTTTTTAAATAATGTATTATTATTATTTACGTGACTATATTTGTGTGTTTTTGAATAATTGTCATTATTCGTCGAATAACAATTAACGTTACTATTTTCTATTTAATTAACTGTGACAACATATTTATGAAATTTTTTTTAAAATCAATTTAGTTTAGGTAAAAAGGTTTTTTTTATTAGCTAAATTTTCATTAAATATATCTATATTAAATCACAACTGTTTTTTTTTTCTTTTCTGTGGACACTAATAATGAGACAATAAGATTAATACATTACATTTTGAAAATTCAAGTCAAAAGAAAATTTTTAACAAAACATTCAAAAAAAACCGAAGAAAAAAAAAGTCATTGGAAACTTGAGTTCATATACTTAAGAATTTATAAACCAAGCTAAATTTGAAATTGAACAATTAAGAAACCAAGTCTGTTACACCAAAAATGAAAGAAAAAACACAAAAGTTGATCAAAAAAGAAATTAATTACCAAAACTAAGATAATTGTAAAAGTATAAAATATAATCAACAAAAATGAATATTTGAAATGAATAATAGAAGTTAAATGTGAACCAAATCAACATACATACCATGAAATATAAAGTTTGAAATAATATATTGGACTTATTTCATAATAATAATGTTGAGTCTCTTAACTTAAATTCATGTTTGAAAGTTTTTACAATAATGTTATTATTATTAATTAAATTATAATGAGTGTGTTTTGTATAAATATATAAAGTGTGGGAGTATAAATGAAATCGTCTAATAATGATGTCATTATTTTGATCTAAAGGTCATAAATAAAAGAAGAAACGCATCTAATGGCCCTTGGTTTTTTTAAAAATAATTTAAGACTATCTTTTATATAGAGTAAATTGCATTTTTTGTCCCTGTGATATCACCCGATTTGCAAGAATAGTCCAACTTATGTCAAAGTGGCGATTTTGGTCCAGTTTTCATGTTTTAGTGGCAATTTTGGTCCATTTTAACGATTCCGTTAATAATCAACCGTTAAGTGGGTTATGTGCCTCACACATGAGGGACAATATTGTCTTTTTACACATACAAGACCATTCTTGCAAATAAAACTACACACTGATAGGTGAAAACAATGCCCCACAAAATGAAAGCATGTACTGAGGATAAAATGGTCTTTCACCTATCTTTTGTCTTCTTTTTTTATCCGCTACATAATTTAACCAACAAACCTAAACGAAAACCAAAATCACACTCTAGATCTAAGTCAAAATCAAAACAAATAATACCAAAAATCAATCTATACATACGTGATATATCTATCCATATCTACAACAACATCTATATCTTCATATATTGAAGATCAATCTATATACACATCCATCCATACATTTAATGGGAAAAAAATATGGTTTTGATGTAGATACATTCAACCCCACCTACAATTTCTACACAACCATCATCTTATGTTCTTGTTTTAAATGGCCACCACCATGACCGCTGCCACCTCCGCCGGAGAAATAACTCTGGTAGACTACTTAAACTCATACCCAATCGGTGTATATGTGTATGTCCAGCACAGGTTTGTTGAAAACCCGATTGTTAATGGATGTGGTGGCTAGGGTTGTAAACGAACCGAACGAACACGAACGGGACCTTGTTCATGTTCGTTCGTTTAACTTAACGAACGGTTCA
>JAOXNX010000033.1:33593324-33606888 GCA_028566075.1 Solidago caesia
TTAACGGTGTAAAATAGACGGATGTTACTATTTGGACCAAGATTGCCACTAAAACATGAAAACTGGACCAAAATCGCTACGTTGGCATAAGTTGGACCATTCTTGTAAATCGGGTGATATCACAGGGACCAAAAATGCAATTTACTCTTTTATATATATTGGTAGATGGTAGATTGGTAGATAAATAAAGTTTTAAATGAATTAATAATTAGAAAGGGGTAAAATGGGAACTCAAATTTAAAAGACAGATAAAGAAAACACATACATTTTTTGTGGAGAAAAAAATGGACCGAACCATGGCTCGTTTGATTTTGGAATCATTTGCTTTTATTACTACAAAAGCATTTTTTTTTCTTTTTCAATCTAAAATAAGACATTTTATCAAATTAAAAAATTACAAAAAAATGATGCGAGCATATCTCTTTTGATATTCATATGTGAACGAATAGAATCTTGTGTGAATATTAATTGTACACACATGTAAACAAATCTTATTTTATATGAACATGTGATTATCGTGCAAGTGTAAATTAATGTAATTTTATTATGCTCATTGACGACACTTAACATTTTTGAGGTATGCATATGTGTATGTATTGT
Source organism: Solidago caesia (assembly GCA_028566075.1). NCBI lineage: Eukaryota > Viridiplantae > Streptophyta > Magnoliopsida > Asterales > Asteraceae > Solidago > Solidago caesia. The sequence continues at coordinate 33,593,925 of JAOXNX010000033.1, forward strand.
ATGCACATGTAAACATGTGACTAAAGAAGCTTCTTTTTTTTTCTTTCCAAATTCTAAAAGTCTTTTATTGCAAGTATATCTCAAATTAGAAAGGGGTAAAATCGGAACTCAAATTTGAAAGACAGAGAAAGAAAACGCATACATTTTTTGTGGAGAAAAAAAATGGACCGAACCATGGCTCGTTTGATTTTGTGTCAGGGACTGTTAGCAATGAAAATGGAAACCCCAGGGATAGCTAGCAACGGAAAAAAAAACACATGGCTTAAAATGTGAATATTGCCAACCACAGGGACCATTTATGACAATTTATCCTATATTAAATTTAAAAACAAATTTTATTAATAATAAAAATAAATACAAACACATTAATTAAAAAAACAAATACATTAATAAAAAAGTTTTAAAACCATAGAAAATTGCACTAAAAAACTTGCAACCTAATTACTAAGATCACGTCGTTAGAAACTTTCGGGAAAAAAAATGTTTTTATGGAGCCGTTGGAAATTTTGACAAAAAAAAAAGTTTATAGAAAAGTTTATTTATTTTATTACCGTTGGTATCGAAAAAAGAAAAAAAGAATCAACACGACCAATATGATCATTGCGGTGGCCACCAAACCAAACCAAACCAATATGCCGGCCAATGCGTAGTTTGCTAAGTTTGAAAAGTCCAAAGAGCGCAGACAGGCCACGGAGCTTGGATATAGTTTCCCGATCGCGAATCCATGGATCACATCGACCGTAAGGCCTCTCCTTATCATGACGCTGTCTTCACCTCATCTTGACTGTCGCGTCAGCTTTATCTCTCAAAGACACACCCAACACTCCCCTCCCTATCATAATCTCATCCTCACCTCATCCCCAATTAAAAATGTGGGTGTATCTATTTTCACCTTTTTTTTCTTCCTATATACACCCTTTTATGTGCAATGAATAGTTATACAGTATGCATTATTAATTGTACATTAAGGGTGTATTTAGAAAAAGTTTATAGAAAAGTGTATTTAGGAAACGCCGGCAATACCGAGATAGTTAAAGATGGTGTTACGACTTTTACATCTTGATGGCCGGAGGTCCTTATGGAAGCAGTCTCTCTACCTCTGGGTAGAGGTAAGACTGTCTACAGCTCACCTCCCTCATATCCCGTGCAGGGATTGGGTCATGTTGTTGTTGTTGTAGTAGTTAAAGATGGTGTTAAACCTGGTGAACAAAGGCCAAAAGGATATGTTTTTGTCTAAATGGATGTTGTGTGAAGACAAACTATACGGTTTTAAATTTTTAATGGTTCCCACTCACCGGTCCACTCCAGTAGTCCTTTCTACCAAATGCCTAGGATTTTATTTTATATAATAAGTCAAAAACTAATTTATTTTTAGTTTTTAATATAAGCCTATATACAGAGTCTTCTAACGACCAAGGACGAACCAGATAGTTGGGTTGGACTATTTGACAAAGGTCGAAACCAATGGACCGTAATTTGGATTTGATTGAACATTACATGATCGATGCATCTTTCACATCAAACAATTTTGTTATGATTCACATAGATTTGGTTTTATCTTGTATAAAGTATTTACATTTCTTCCCAGTCTTTGAAGCTTTTAGTAGTTTTTGAATTATTGATCATAGTGATTTATATTATCATATTGGGGTTAAAGATATACAAATGCAATGCACTTTCTTTTTTGTTCTTTTTTTTTCCCCTATTATATTCCTTTCAAAAATACTAATATATGTAACATACTTTTAAATTTTATTCAATATCACCATACAATACTTTTTCATTTCAAAAATACTAATATATATATATATATATATGTAGTATATATGTAACATACTTTTAAATTTTATTTCAATATCATCATAAAATACTTTTTCACTTAACAAATTTTTTTTATGTTGATAGGGTGTCATAAGAATCATCCACGTGCCATCACTACTTAGGTAGGGGTGGTGAGAGACATATGCCTCTTTAGAAGAGATCTAGGTTCAAGACTTGAAATGTGCATTTTGGTGTAATAGTTTAGTAGTTAGTATAAAATTTAGCTGTTAAAAAAAATAAAAAGTAAAAAATCATCCACGTAATCAATGTTTGTTGAGATTGAAACAAATTTGAAAGTATTGGTATTTCTGGAGTCGTTTCATACATTGGGAGAAAATATAAAAGCACGTTGTATACATTTTAGGTCTTATCCAATTCTTATCTCTTTTTCACTATCACGACAACACCATATCATTTCTCTCATTCATATTCTAAAAAATATCACTACCAACTAATACCTCTTTGTCATCTTTTTCTCACTTCTTTTTCAAATATTATATCACAACAATAAAAAAAACCATTTTATTTATTTATTATTGGTTGAAAAAATTTATGACCCCACCTACCATTTTTGAGTGTTTTCTCACAACAACAAATCATGGTGTTTTCTTGAGAAAACACATTGAGAAATTTCTTGACTCCAATGATTTTTTTAGAAAAAGATTGAGAAAGAGGATGAAGAAAAGGACATTAGGAACAACCTTAGTATTTTTTGAGATACGTCGCATACATTGAAATAGAAGTACAAGTACATTACATTTTTATGGCTTTAAACATTTTTATTAATTAAAATTTGTTATCAAAAACCAGTTATAATCTATACACTATTATAAAGCATGAGATAGTATCTTAATTTTTGAATTTTTTAAGTACTAATTAATTAATGTAAATTATAATCTAACATATACTAATCACTAAATAAAACAAAAACATCATTTTAAATAAATGCAAGTAACATTACACCAAACATATTAAAAATTTCTCAATCAACTTAATAATTTAATTTATAATTTTGTTTAATTAACACATTCAGATACATTTCACATATACATTTAGATTGTAATAATTAATGTAAAAATAAAGACAACTTTCTTCGACTGTTTATTTAAAAAATAATATGTTACATCTACTATCACTGCATTTCCTGTCATGCATAGCATAACATGAGTAACTTTTCTAGTTAAAATACAAGTAAATTACATAGGTCATATCCATGTGGTATTATAAAGATTACTAGCGCTTAGACCCATGTATCCAAAATTCCAAACGATGATCGTAAAATATATATACTTATTTTTAGACCAATAACTTAAAATAGTAAGTTAAATTAACGTTTTATTTAAAGCATTAGAGTTCCAACCAAATGAGAACACCTTTAAGGTGAGAATAGCGTGAGAACGCTCAAAAACTTTATTTTGATGCCATATAAATCCATAAAACTAACATAATGTATAACTAATTATCATTATTTAAGTGTTTGACAACACATTGATTCGTCAAAATTGAAATCACATTTTTTGTTTTTTTGCATCCATCTTGGATGCATATTCATCAAGATGGATGCATAAAATAAAAAAAAAATGTGATTTTGTCAGTTTTGACGGATCAATGTGTTGATAAACACTTAAATAATGATAATTTGTTATACACTATGTTAATTTTATGGACTTCTAATGCATCAAAATGAAGTTTTTGAGTATTCTCATGTTTGTTTTAACTTCAAGGGTATTCTCACTGGAAAGTCATCCTAAAACATTATTATTCATTGAAACCATATATGGTTAGTAGGGTTTAAATTCATATTATATTTTGATATATTTGCATTTATTTGAAAAAAGTATAATATTGTTTTGAAAATTCCTTAGAAGAATGTGTTAAGTTCTATATAAAAATGATATGATTTCGAATGACTATCGACACTAATACTAGCATAATGTCCGTTCAATGCGACGGAATTAAATATTTTCTATTGCTGGTATTCGACGGCTTTTTATGATGGTTTCGCAAGTGGTTTACTAATTGAGAAGATAACGCAATTTGTTACATTACTATTTTTAAAAAGAAAAAATGAAAAAATTATTTATTCCTACACTAATTATGAAAAGGTTCATTTGTTTTTTGTAAGACATGTTTAAAATTTCCATAATTAATTTTTTCAAATATAAGTTATAATACATTAAATGAGTTAATTACATAAATGAAAATTTTGACTAAGTAAGATATGTATTAATAAGATATAAGGTATATGGATATGTTGAATATTTTACGTATCTAAAATTTAAATAATTTAACAATCTTTAGAGAATTTTGATAAGGGAGTATAAACATAAATCATTTAGTCATGCTCTAAAATTTGTAATTTTAAAAACTCCAAAAGCACTAATATGTTTATTGACTTAAAAGCTATTAATATATGGTAAATTCATTAATATATAATAAAATCAAATTAAATAATTTGTTAACATTAAAAATACAATATTTAATTCAGCAGTCAAATTTAAAAGTTAAAAAATTTTCTTAAACCATTAGCAATCACCGATGGTCGGTGGAATAAAACGTCACCATTTTCAGTCGTTTCTCTATGCTAAAATTATCCACCCACGAGTTACGTCAAAATTAGTCATAACAATATAATTGTGAATTTTGGATGATCAAATGAGTAGATTTGACCTTATATGTATTTAAATTTTGGGATGTACAAGCTTTATAAATGTCAATATCTTTTGTTTTGAGTAAAATAAAAAACTTACTAAGATATAGATTTTTTTAACATAAATAAATGTTTATTTACGAACTATACTATATTTTTGAAACTAGCTAATCAATCCGGGTATTTTAATCAAAATTTTGAAACCAAAAAATATAAAAATGTATATAATTTATGTTGTTTGATACATTATAACTTGATATAGAGACAATGATTCAACTAATACAATGATTTGTAAAATAAGAGTAACTATTCAATTAGTATAAAAATCAAAAAGACAGTTTATAGCATTAACTTTATTAAAACTCGAACACGAATGTTAACTATTTGTCATTGTATTACCTGGATTCCTACTTCAGTCTTAAATTCACTTCACTTATAATTACAATCATTCCCCATTGTACACAAATCATCGTCATTAAAAAAACCATAAACTTAAAATAAAATTAAAAAAATAATTGAAATCAAAGCATTCTTACGTGAAATGGATTTAATCATCAAAAGAGGTCGTTTGTAAAAGTGGCATATGATTCTAAAATTAAAATTTGAGAAGATGATATGACGGGTAATTCATAAGGATAGTTTAAAATAATAACTTAAGTAAAAGGAGAATAAAAAGAAATACCTTACAAGCTTTATAAATGTCAATATCTTTTGTTTTGAGTAAAATAAAAAACTTACTAATATATAGATTTTTTGAACATAAATAAATGTTTATTTACCAAATATACTATATTATTGAAATGGGGACAAAAGAGTACTATGTGTGTTGGTTTGAGGCTGGCTATACGCCTAACTACATGAATTGAATAGAATAGAAGCCAACCGGAATGAGCCAAATATAACCGGAGACGTATCGGTTAATGGGAGGGAGGAAACACAGTTATCCACCGGCCAATTTCACATAACCCGTCACTTTCTCTGTCTCTCTCTCTCCATACATATACTTAGAATTTCCTTCTAAACAGAACAACTGTTTGGTAATGTGAATAATAATATCATTTCATTCATTAATTCCAGATGCATTTGATTCATAAAAATAAAATTTAAACCTTCTTACGCATCTCTAACGGTATGTTGATGAAAGATTTTTTTGAGAGTATCTATTTTCACCACTTTATTCTCAATTGCACTATTTCACTGTGTAATAAACAATTATACACTGTGGATAAATTATTGTATATTGAGAGATGGAAATAGAAAAAAGATGTGGATATAGAAGGACACATTTTTTTTCATCCAAAAAAACTATTGAAAAACATTTTACCATTGAGAGCAAATATTTATTTCTTCAAAAAGTTGTCAACCTATTAAATAAAAACTTTTTTACATATACTCTCAATGTAACCAAGAAAAATGGATTGGAAAAAAGCTTTTGAAAAAAATATTTTTTAAATAATGATATGGCAAACAAAAAAAAACTATTAATAGCTAAATACTATTGGAGATGCTCTTAGATTTAAAATATGGAAAATGATATATCATTTTAGAAAATCAGCTAAAAAATCCTCTTAAAAATTTGATTATGACATTTGGTAAAATCAAATGATAAGATTAGGAAATGGAATTAGTGAATTACAGTTGTTAAGTAATCAAGTTGTTAAAAGGATTTTTAGACTATTTTTTAAAAGGATATATTATTTTCCTTAATATATATATATATATTAATTTGAGTAATGATCGGTGCTGTATTTTTTTTAACATGAAAAAAATTACTTTTGCCGCATGAAGCTTATTAAATACACACTGTGAATCCTTCATGAGTGAAGATATCAACACCATGAGTGCTATGATTGACAGTACAGATGATTCCCCCATTTAAGTTATTAGTTCGAAAACAATAAAAAAAAAAAATATAGTTATATCCTTATTTAAACCGCAAATATTTAAATTAAATTAAAAATTCAACTTTATACTAGGGTATCATATTTCCACCATTTTTTTCCCTAAATACACCCCCAATTAGGGGTGAGATCGAGCTGAGTCGAGTTTCAGGAATTTTAGGCTCGTTCGTTTATTTATTACTCGGATCGAGCTTGAGCTCGAGCTCGTATAAATATTCAAAAATGTGTTCGAACTCGAGCTCGACTCGATTCGTTATTGTTCGAGCTCGACTTGATACTCGTATAGTTATTTGAAATCTTGCAGGATTAACGTATTTTCGAGTTTTGTTTCCATGTTTAGGAGCTCGAGCTCGATTAGCTCGTGTACCAAGCCCGATTAAGCTCGTCTGCCAGTTAAACCCCTTATATGACTAAAAATAATAGTCATATACCCTTGTTAAAATAACTGTATATGTAACATAAATAAACAATAGTTACGCATATTAAGATATCTATAATCCCTTATAAAGGGTTTACCTCCCCCCTACTTTATTGAATTCAGTTTTTGAAATACCCAAATTATCCATAATCTATCAATATCTTTACCAACTAAAACACATGGTCTACCAAAAGTACTCTTAATGAATTAATTTACAACTTTTATCCCTTAACTCCTAAAATAACTACACTACTCGCCATTGCCATCACCACACCACCACCGCTACCACCATCATCGCCGCATCGCGCGACAGTGACGGATCCAAAAATCTGTTTATAGGGGACACTTTCTACTAAAGGTGGTAGTATAAAAGGTTTAAATAATAGGTTTGGATTAAAACAAACATGGAAAATACACAGATCACTATCACTAAGTGATGATATGATATACTCGATAAGCACCACTTTTCATTGCCATTACACTGATTGATGATATAGTCTATGTATCCCTCTCTCTTAATTACACCAAATAAATACATATTATTTAACCAATCATCAATTAATGAATTGCTATTTGGTGAGGCTTGAGACCTTCAGATATTGGGTTCAAATCTTGGTATGAGCAAAATGATCCTAAAAATGGAGATGTTAGTTTTCTCAAAATGAATGTCCTTTAAAATTGGAGTTGGATATATAAAAAGGCATGCCGCTAAGCGTAAATTTACTGTTCAAAAAAAAAATACATATTAATTAATTAACACACTAACATAAAACAGACATAATATTTCACTTAATTACACAAAAGCAAAAATAGATATTTGCATGTCAAACAAAATCAACATACAAATTAATTTTTCATTAACACCTTACGGTAAAATGTACTTAATTAACTATTACATGTGAAGCACAGAAGTTTATTTCATTAAAGAGTACAGTTATATCAATATTGTACGAAATTATCAACTTAAAACATATTTTTGTTTACTGGTAATAGTATTTTTGAGCCGGATAATTAGTATACGGGCTAAGAAAAGTAACATATGGTAGGCTATTGGGATAAGTTGAGGGTGGGCCAAGGACCCCTCTTCTTCTTCATTGGATCCGCTTCTGTCGTGTATGCATTCATCTAGTAATAAACAGTACATAACATACAACTCAATAAAGAATATATTTTTTAAAAAAAAGTTAAAAATAGATAACCAACTATACAAATAATCTGATCGGAATAATCTTATCTCTTAAACTATTTCCTTAAAAAATTATTTTGAATTTTTATTTGGAATCTGCTGCAGTTGGACCGCACATTCATATAGTAGTATACTAGTATGCCTATATATTATGACTACCTACCCCTTTTTATATACTCTGCCTCTGTTTTACCCCCCTCTTTCTTCATTTTTGTCAATTATAATCCCACTATTTTTGTTTATTTTTTTGCCTGACAGAATTGGCATCTCACATCGATTCATTTTAATGGCGCCTATAAATTGAGGTGGAAAAATGGGCTGGTCGGACGGGTTTGGGAAACGGGTCAATACGGGTTCGGGTTGAAACGGGTCTAGGTCAAAATGGGTCGTTTTCAAAACGGGTCAATACGGGTTCGGGTTGAAACGTTTCGGGTCAAAACGGGTATGGGTTGAAACGGTCTATAAAATAAGATAAATACAAATAAAGCTAACTAGATGGGAAAAATTCGATTTAATAGTTTGTATTATCATAATATATATTTACACCTTTTTCAAAATCAATAGCATAAAAAAAAAACTTAAACGAATTAAATCAATTAATATAAGTATAAAACAAAGTATGGAAAAGAACACAAAAATTAACGTTGTGTTTCCCCTTGGATATTGCCACGTGTACATCATGCAGCCATGTTGTATAATACTCAAGAAGATCACGCGATCAACTTCCTATGTGTGATAGAGAATCAGTTGCTTGCTACTATTCTACATGACTACTTGCCCATTATAACCCGCTTTTCTGGTTTTTACTTTTCCTTGTAGTTAGTCATGCAAAAAAGTCGGGTTCGGGCTGACCCGAACCGGACCCGGACCCGAACCGGTTTCGGTCAACAAAAACATTTCAATATATTTAGGGTCGATGGTCTTCCGAAATGGACACCTTTGCTCGTTCAAAAATTCTCTTTCTTTTGGATATGGATCATGGATAGAAGTTCCAAGACTACAAATGCTTTGGGATGGACAGAGTGAATTCGTAACCCTTGAGCTCTAATTTCATCACTGGTTAGTCTTGACAAATTTTGTTATGTTTTAGCTCTAATTTTTTAGTGAATCTTATTTTTAGTTATGCTTATATAATGTCCCATGTCCGCGGAGGCACTGTGGCCTGCTCAAGTTGGAATTAACGATCACGTATGCTCCAACAACGTGAATACGTGATACGGCTCCCGATGGAGGCCTAGTGTGACTTGATCACAATATGTTAGGCTCTCATATCATATATATACTCTAACCAATTTTCAAGATTTATCAACAAAACTAACTAATTAACCCAGGTTCAACCTGGACGGTTAAAAATATGTTTTATTATAAATACAAAATAAAAATATTTATAAAATTCAAACATTTATATTAACATTCTCAAGTATCGAATCCAATAATATACAAAAAGTGATACTTGTAATTAATAAAAATGGTTATAGGTATTGATATTAGTAAGATTGCACAAGTTTCAAAGAACAACAAGAGCATCATCAGTAGATAATAATGTAATGGTGTTAGTTCATGCACCTAAAATGTTCATTACAATGAAAGTTGCCCAAACCAATATTTATGTAACTTCTCTCTCCTCTTCCTTAAACGTTATGACCATTGAACACCAAGCTAACAAAATTTTTACAATACATTAATTAAAAGACCTTGGATGGAAGCTTGTTTTATGGTGTACATATTGCTCTTAACTCGTTCATGCTCCTGCTTGCTCTGACCATACAAAAAATAAAATAAAATGTCACGCCATCAAGCTACGAGTAAAACCAATAAATATATTGAAACATGATCTACCAAAAAATTCCATAAGTCAAATAAATTAACACCTTGATATATGACATATTTGACAACATCCACTCACTGTGTATTAAGTTGAGGTAACCGATATCCATTTCTAGGCCTTACAGACAACGTCTATCCATCCAAGAGTCATAATATTTGTTTCCCATATACAACATTACACAACTTGTAACATCTAACAAAATCTCGACTCGCCACCATCTTTCAAAATGAATAATGTTTTAACTCATGAACGACCTTAGTGGCATTTGATATACGGGCAACAAATGAATGCAAATAAATCAAAATACTTGATACACTTACACTATAAAAATATTATGACTAACCCGGTGTAACAACCGCCACCTAAGCCTACTGTTTAACGAGTGATTAGTGTTCAAGAACTTGTAACAAGAGACTTAGTGGCGAATCAAAATTCTTAATTTAGTGATCAAGTGAGCTTATCGGCTGTGTGTACGCGAGTTAGCTAGTGTCTAGTAGAAATGTCAAATAAAAATGAAAACGCCTTAAAATAAAATGTAGTGAACTTTAAAATGAGAAACAATATCGTATATATAGTCGATGGAAAGGTAATTCAAAGATATATTCATTTATGTCAATAGAATATTTTTACAACTCTTGGGTCTTTTATTATCGAAGGTCAAACTATTTACGGATAAAAGTCAAGCTAGTCAAAAGAGTTTGGAGGGCAATTAACCCACCTCCACCTCCTATCCCTCGCTTATTCTTCACATCTCACTCTCTCTGTAGGATTTCATTTTCTCCACCTTCTCTCTAAACCTTCTTCTTTTCTTCTTCATCATTGCTAAGAAATCAAAAGTGGGTTTTTAATCTAATGTCTTATCTTCTCTATTAATGCCAAAACTAGTTAATTTAACTAAGAAAAATACACCTATACATATATATATAAACTGATTTGGAAATTGGAAACTTGAACACGGATTACACTCGAATCATGGTGTAATCTTTCTCACAAACGTTTGCTTGAGATACAAATCTGTCCAAAACCCTTTCTTCTTGCTGTTAAATCAATTATCTTCATGTCTTCTTCTGACCACGAAGATGATCTTCATGGTCAAGCTATCTGCGTGTTGCCTTCGTCTTTTACACATAAATTAGGGTTAGGGTTTTCTATACTCAATTTCGTGTTCAAAACTAGTAATTTTCTCATCTTCGTGTTAAGCAGGGAGATTATCTGCGTGTCCAGTCAGCAGCCCCTTATCTACACATTTGACTTTCTCATATCTACGTGTTTCACTTGGGTGTTCTACGCCTATTTTATCAATAGCGGCGCTATAACGGTTAGCAGTCCTCAAGCAAATTAGCGGTCAAAATAGAGGTTCTGCTATTATCGGCGTTATTTTACTGATATCGGTGTTATAGCGATCCAAATAGAGATGCTATAGCGTTTTTTTTATTTTATTTTTAGCCCAAACTTAAAGAAACACTAAATTTTGCAAGTATTAACACTAATGTTTAAAAAAATATTGACACTTTTAAGCTTGACTTTTGATATTTATATTAAGTATAAAGTATTGATTATTATATATATATATATATATAAATGTTGCATAATATTAAAATCACCGCTATACCACCGCTATAACCAATATCTTAAATATCGGTCATCGACCGTTATAACCGCTATTTCAGTATTAACTACTTAGTCCTACGTGTTGGTTTAGGGTTGGAATATCTACGCGTTGACCTACTTACTCTTTTTATCTACGTGCTTCACCACGCAAATCATCTGCACGGTGGCTGTGTGTGTGTGTGTTCTCTCCTTTCTGGTTTGTCATCTCCGTATTCCTTTTCTGTCCAGCTTCTGATTATCTACGTGATATATACATATATAACAATGCGTCTGAATGTATGTGTTTGTGGGTGACAGTGTGTGTGCTCGTATATATATATGTATATGTATATATATATATATATATGTATGTATGTATGTATAACAGAGGGTGTGTGTTTGTGTATAAGTATATTCGTATGTGTGTAAACGTATAACAGTATATCTCTCTCTATATATATATGGCTATCAGAAAGTGCTCACGTGACATGTTCTGAGCTCACCACGTCAGCTTTTTCTTATGTGGCATCACGATATTGCTCAAAGTGACACGTCAGTGCTAGCACCTAATCTGCATACATCAGTTTCCACATAAGCATTTAAGAGTCACAAGACATATTTTAATAAAACCTTTATAAAAATTACGGAGATGGGGACAGAAACCGCGACCTCCGTGTTAACATGCCTTGAGATTTGCCAATTGAAACACGATGGCTTTTTATTTTAAAAACCAGATTAGTTAAACAAACTGCGATATTTGTATGCCATCCATTACGCTATTTTATGAAGGAAACAAACCAACCCATCCATCAATTACGCTGCATTTGAATTACACAAGATATACTCAAATCCTTACCTTTTAGGATTTAGGGTTTTTAATTAGATGGATTTTATCAAAAAATTTTAATTACAAACGATAGCTGCATAAAAAAAATCAACCCCTATTTTGGAGAAACACTGTTGCTATATTTCTTCTAGGTATGTTTTATTTTTTTATCAAAAATATCATTGCTTCTTATGTTTTTATTAATGGGTTTTGGTAAATTCATATTTATGTTTTGTTTCTTGTGTTCTTATGCTCTCAATATTTTCGGTTAATTTAAGGCATTGCTACAAAAAAACATGGGTATAACCGACATATATAGTTTACTTATGGACATGATTAAATTTGTTTGATTTATAGTTTACTTATTGACATGATGTTTTTCCAAATATGATTTATCCATCATCTTCTTCATATTATTAGTTGATTGGTTTACTTTTGAATTAACCTTCTGTTTGTGTATTTCTAGATAGTAGTTTAAAACTGATCTTTTCATGTTTTAAGTATGCTAAAGTGACGTATTTTCATTATAAGTGTAACTGCTAAATGTTATGTAATCTTTGTGAAATATATAGGGCGCGTTTAGTTGTAGAAAATGTTTTTTAGTTTTTCTTTTTCAATTTTCTAGAAAATGGAAAGGTTTTCAATCTCTAGAAAACAAATAAAAATTCTGAAAACGCGTTCAAAATTAAAATATACTATTTTCATTTTTCATATTAGAAAACTAAAATTGTGGGGGGAGGGGGA
>JAOXNX010000033.1:33606988-33621663 GCA_028566075.1 Solidago caesia
AAACGGGTTTTTAGCTCAAAATCGACCAACCAAACGTCAAAATCGAAGCCCCATCTTTTGACACAACTTACTACTAGCATAACCAAGCATAAACATCAAGTTATTTCACAAACCCACGGCCTAAATCATGATCCACCATTTTCATCTTTTAACAACTTAAACCTTTAAAGAAAAGGTAATACTAGCTATTGATCTTGACAAAACGACTCTTGTAATCGTTTACGAATCATACTATGAAACCAAATCAAACTAACCATATAACAACTCATTTGATTACCAATCATCACTAATCCAACTTAAACTTGATAACTAGAAATGGAACTAAAACATAATCAAAGAGTATAAAGATTAACGAGATATTACCTGTAATTGATGAAGAGATTATAACCACCAAAGCTTAAGAAAATCTCTAACAATTTGAAGGATTGAATCTTGAGTTCTTGAGAGGAAACTAGAGAAGGAAAAGAAGAAGAAAGAAAGTGAGAAGGAAAAAGGGGAGTTTCCCCCCTTAAACCCATCAGGGGAGGTTTCCTCCTCTATTACGGGTCTAGTCCCTCAACTTATCAAATTATTCACATTCTACTTATTATACAACCGAATAATCAACTTAACTTAATGGGAACACGAACACGGTTTCTACCAAATTAAAATACAACAATAAGCCACATACTTATTACCATATATTAAGCCACGTAACACATAATCATCAATTTACACTAACATTTATTCATTTAATATTTCACTTAACATAAACTTGACTTTGACTAACGGTCAAAGTCAATAACATTAATTAAAATCTTTCAACATTTCAATGGCACCCAAAAAGTTTCCATTACCTTTTTGATACAACTTCTCGTTAGATCCACGAAATGCTAAATTACGTATAGCAAGATACTTGACAAGTGCAATTATTCTTAAAATGACTTGTTCCAATAATGTCTCTCTCTTTCTCGAACGTATGGTATTCAACTTTATCAGTTGTTTCATTGAAGTTCAGTCTTTTATGCATATCAAACCAGTTAGTCATATTTGTGAGATAATCCAAGGAAACTTGTGCTTGTAAACTGTATAATTCTAGGTAATGTTAAGTTCTCGGTAAATATGAGAGTGGGAAAGAATGTAGAGATGAAAAGAAGTGGTAATTATTAGTAAGTGTCAAAAGATTACATAATATGAGTTACAAGGGGTATTTATACTAATTGTAACAATTTACACATTCACCCCCTGTACTATGAAATACATACAAGTTCTACACCATTTAAGTTCTAACAATCTCCCCCTTATTGTTGATTTGTGAGTTATTCACCATCTTCTTCCTCTTCCATCGCCTCGACCTCCTAGTTGTTCTCTTGGATTGTACCATATTCTATGTGGTAATGGAATTAGAGATCAAATTGGTTAGCCGGAAAAATATGGTCCATCGGGGAAAAACTGATTGAGAATGTTGTGTTGCCCTAGAACTTCGTTTGATTGATATTTTTTTACCATGGTTGATCCCTTATAAAACAATTTCTTTCTCACTCCATGACATACTTCAAATCTCCTCATATTCACTCTAAGCATCAATCGTTTGTGTATTACCTTCATTTTTGATGAGAGGAATTTGATCTATTTCAGTTTCTTTTGATGCAAGCAATAAATGAAAACACTCATAAGTTAAAGAAAGCATCATGTCAGAATATTTGTGAAGTTCACTTATTCGAATAAAGACCCTTTACCCCCTTCCATTCCTCAAGATAAGTTATTCCTCCAGTTCAACAAAAACTAAGCCATTCTTAATAATATCAAGAGCAAAACCCTCCAATGTTTGATTTGGCGCTTTAGCAGTGATCTTTCTACATACTGATTCAAGACCGAGTTGGAAGTCTTGAAAAGTAGTAAACTAGCTTGATGTTTGATCTCATGAATCTTTTGACCGCATCTAAAGCAACCGATACTTCATAAGGCTTGTGAATGGCGTTGTGCGGATATCATAGATCATCTTGTGCACCTGATTTGTTCACTGGAGGAGTATTATCAACAACAAACACATCTTCTTCATTTTATCGTCCACATTCACATATTTTTCAACAATAACCGGCTCTTCATCTTTTTTTTTTTTATAGCATCCTTTATAACCAACTCATCAACATTATCATCATCTTCTGAATCAATATCTATCACTTACAAATTTCTCATATATTCATCATTTTCTTTTTGAGATACTTCAATAAAGTCTTTGTCACCTTTTTCATTTTCTTCATCAAAGGCTCTCGACACAAACCAGGTGCATTGCTATCCCTACCACCTCCACTAGTTCAATGACTTGTGCTGGGATTGGATGGCAATCATAATAATCATCATCATCGTCTTCAGCATTAGAACCTACAACATCAGGATTTGGGGCATTGCTATCCCTACCACCTCCACTAGTTCCTTCATCAAAGTCTCTTGAACTAGAAGAATAAAACATAGATGGTAACCATTTCCTCTATTACTATGTTTAATTCCAACATCAATAATAAATATCTGGTACGCATCATAACTGTAAATTTGTTGCATCACGTTACAAAGTTGGTGCATGCTTATAAAATGAATATGATTAACTTGTAAATCGATGAATAATCAATATGGTAAAGTTTTATACTAACTACAGAAAGGCATCAATTCAAAATGTATTAGGTATGTACAAAAGTTGTATCATTGTCTTAAAACGTTAATTAGGCTATATAAACAAATCGATATTTCATTCACACATAATTCATTTATACGATTTAAAAGCAGCTAAAAAGAATGGCTAATGTCAACAACTTTCTTGTTTTACATTTTTAATAGATCAAGTTTTATGTTGGTTATATGTAAGGTTAAAGATGACAAAAAGTTTGCAAAAAAATCAAAATAAAAAAAAAAAAGACAAAAAATAGAAACATAAAAAAAGATCAAAAATTAAAGTATAGCAAGTAGGCAGGGGTGGATGTAGAGTTAAATTAGGGGGGTAATGCCCTCTATGGCAGCCCAAAATATAAAAGTTATTAATGTAATTTTTTTTGTTCAAGTCTAAATGTTATTAGTGTGCCCTCAGCCCAATTTTTGAATGCCCTAGGCACTATCATAAAAAAAATTTAATACGGAACATCAACAACAAAACAATCTTTTCTCCTTCCTTGCCCAACCTCTTCTCCTTCCTTGCTCAATTAATTCAGCTTTAACCTCTCACTTGTTCATAATACAAACTTGATTCTGAATAAGGTAAGTGGAAATCCTTACATAATTTATAATTTTATAAACCCTAATATTCGAATTACATTGTTAAAACTGTGTACCCTAAGTGCTTGCTTGCAAGTATTGAAATAATACTATATTACTATGAGTTTGCTATTTGGAATTATGAATCTATATGACTAAGTTTTTGATTTGTTTCTATCAGTAACAATAGATTATTAGTTTTGTAACTTGGTTCTCATGGTTTAAGTTGTAATTTTTTGATCATGGTTTAATAAAGTTTAATATTTTGGCTGTTTTTCAGTTACTTTTTTTGTTGTTGTTTTAATGCTTAGTTTTTGTTGTTTTTATGCTATTTTCACTGTGTTTTTTTTTTTGCATGTTTTATCCTGTTGTTTTTTTCGGTTGTTTTTTACAGGATTTATTTTGCTGTTTTGGGTACTTTTTTGCAGCAAATTGAAAGCTGTTTTGAGGTTGTTTTGGCTGTTGTTTTGCAGGTTCAATGTGCAGATTATTGTGGTTGTTTCGAGGCCGTTTTGGCTGCAGTTTTCCCACTATTTTGGCTGCTTTTTTTTTAGCAAATCGAAAGCTATGTGACTGTTGTTTGGAAGTTGTTTTGAGGCTGTTTTGACTGTTGTTTTGCAGGTTTAATGTGTTGATTTTCGTGGATGTTTTGAGGGCGTTTTGGCTTTGTTTGGTTGCTATTTCATGCCGTTTTGTAGCAAATTTGAGGCTGTTTTGTAGCATATTGGAAGCTGTGTGACTGCTGTTTTGTAAGTTTTTTTTGCTTTCGCTTAGATAAATTAAACGCATCCGCCTCTGGTTATGCTTATCATTTAGGGGATGCTTATATTATTTGAAACTTGTTCAGTCAATTCAATATGAAAAAAGAAGTCACATTTTAAGTTCAAAGTAGAATGGTCCCTTCTATTGTTTTTACATGCAATTTTGAATAACATCACAAGCCCATAAATGCTTAATTGAATTCAACGTTCTATTATTATTATTATTATTATTATTATTATTATTATTTTTGAACAGTTTCTAGCCTTCTATATTAAAAAAAGAGCTGATATTTGTACCGCTGTTTTTTATACTTTTACCACAACATATAAGTATCACAACATACTGTACAAGTATTTAATGCACAGTTGTGATGAAATAATTAAAAAGATTGATACGAATATCAATTCCCTATTAATAAGGGTAATTGTGATGAAATAATTAAAATGATTGGTACGAATATCAATCCCCTATTAAAAAGGGTAATGAGTGGGAACCCTCTGGTCCCATATACCGTCTTGACACCCAGAACGCATACCGTATAGAACTCATGTCCGATAAGTCATCATCCTTACACATGGATCACAAGATATAGTTTCTCCATTTGCCTTTAATAAGTTTCAAACCTGCGACCTGCAACCTTCATCTATGGACTCATGTGGTCAAATGATGGCGACAACTTCTTTATTATTACTGTACTTAATTTCTTTTTTTTATAGACCACACACACTCCTTTTTTTACTTTCTTTTTATGAGACAAAGAAAGTTAGAAACGTGAGTGCTAGCTAGGTGATAACTAATTAACCACAACCACCATGGGTGGAGACACAACTTGCGTGCCCACCCACCGGGGTACTCCGCCCACCTTAAGGGGAGGAAGTGGTCACCAATTTGGTGAAACTCCCCAAATTGCTATATCACTTCTACCCAATAAAAATCCTCCAATTCAAAACTACCTAATTCTTTTCAAAACTCCCCAATTTGGTGACATTAGTCACTAAATACCCAAATCACAAAAAAACAATAAATAAATAATAGATTATCTCTCTCTCACCTCCTCTCTCTCTTTCTTCTCGGCTTTTTTCACTAATTCCTTCACCGATTTCCCCTACCCAGATGGTGGTGGCGGTGTTACCGACCCTCCCCGACCCCTACTCCATCCCCTCTAATACCTTTAATAAATTAATTTACAACATCTACCTCTTTAATAACTATATTAGCTCTTTTACATCAATATCCTACACTACTCGCCGCCGCCACCACCACCACCACCAGTTGCCACCACCATCCGTCGCCGCCACCACCACCCGTCGCCACCACCACTACCGTTTCTGCTACCACCATCGTCACCGTATCGCGCAGTCATTCGTCTAGTTGTTAAAAATGTATAATATGTTGTGGTAATTGAAATATTTTAACTTGTTTTTCACGTAAAAATAATTCGAATACACTACGAAATTTTACAATAATTTAGATATTTGAAGTAAACTAAAAACTCATTTTCTAAGAACTTTAAGAGTATATAATTTCTTTAAAAACTTCACAAAACAACATCAAGTAAATATTGTTGAATAAAACGAAAAGTTAGAATGTTTGAAGATAACGAAACTCTTAAAAATTCTTCTGGTATTGAATTGAATAACAATATTTTTGATGTAGAAGTTGTGATGATTTAGATTTAAAGTACAAGGTTTACTAGGAAACCACTACAAATGATTCATCTGATATATAGATAACTCTTTGTAATCTAATTTTTTATTTATTAATTTTTATAAATATTCTAACCAGTCATTTGAAATGCAAAACAAATAAAGACACTGAAGAAAACAATACTAGGAGATGGGTAATGCAATTGTTTTGGAATGATTAATTAAGAATCTATAATTGCTTGTAAAATGATTTAAAATCTAATAAAGTCTTTTAAAATCAAACTTTCCGTACATTATCGAAAACACACGCAAAGTCGCAAACAATCGGCCATATATCAAAAAACAAAGTGGGAGTGTAAAATTAGCTAATGTAGATTATGTGATTGTTATGGTGTACTTTTTAATTGGAGTTTGTCTCCTTATGTTGTAATATTGTAACATTTTATTCATTTGACAAACTAAACGTAGGAATAAGATGCATAGCTTGACTAAATTCAAAACTTTTAAAATTATTGGGTTGTTTTGTTTAATTTTTTTTATAAGGGCATATTTTTGACCGTCTCGCTCAAAGCATCTTAATCTTCTAAGACCTGTCCTGTATGGTCCCATAATATTTCCATTTAGGGTAATTGGGACTTTAAGATGCACACAAATCTAAAAACCAATTATGATAAATCGTAAATAAGAAACATGTAGCAAAAGATGGTTCCCTTTATATTTGATCTCAATTTAGGTGTTAAGAGGGATCATATCTAATATTAGATGATAAATTAGGGTTATTTTAGTATGATACAAGCCAATTGTCTAAATGGGTTAGGCTCCATTAGGATTTGGTCATATTGCTCGATTTCTAAGTTATGTTCGGTATAATAGGAGTTGAGATCTTGTAATGTTTATAATAAAAATAAAAAAATTAATATTTTACCATGTTACAATTTTTGGCGGTTAATTAAATCAGTAACATATTTTGTGTTAAAAGTGTATGGTGGAGAATGGAGATTGGTGTTGGATGAGATTCATAAGATTGGCTCGCTAGATAACTTGTTTGCTTAAGCTCGGATAGTTTTTGATAATGGAGCTCGAAATCGAAATCGAATATTTTATTTATGTTTGGGCTCGAACTCAATACTCGTATAATTATTTTAAATCTTATAGGATTAACTTAGTTTCGAGTTTTGGTTCCTTGCTTAGGAGCTCGAGTAGCTTGTACGTGGAGCTCATTCGGATCGAAACAGTTAAACGATCTTTCGAACGAGCCGAGCGAAAAATAACTTTTTAAGTTCGGCTTGTCTAACTAATCGAACTCTTTTTTTTGTTCGAGTTCGACTCGAACTCGTAACAGGTAAACTCGAACTCGGTTTAAAGGAGCTCAAGTAGCTCGTGAACAGTTCGACTCGATTCTCACCCCTAACATAGACTTCTTTTGAGCCTTTGAGATCTTTGGCACATAAATATAGTTTAGTACACTAATATACTTTCCGTCTTAAAATAAATGTCCATCTTTTTTATTTTGGTGGTCCTAAAATAAGTATTTATTTTCAAAAATGGAAAGTTAACTTTACCATTGATATAGAAAGTTTTTTTTTCATTACCAACAAAAAAATTTCTAATGCGTCTATACGAAAAATAAAGACAATATTGTGATCTTGTCACTATATCATGCATTTTGAAACAAAAAGAGTATGTACCTTTTGAAAAATATGTCGAATGCAACTTGCTTTTAAGTTTGGAAAATGTTAAATACAACCTTAAGAACTGTATTTAACGTGCATAAAAAATTTGTACCTTTCATATCAAAAGTCCACCTCTTAAATTTTATGGTAAATATATAACTATTTTATATACTTTAACCATAGTCTTTTGAACTGTATTTAACAAAAACCGTTAAGTTTTAATCAGGAAAAAAAGTGTAGACAAGTTGTTTAGACAATCAATGCAACCCATACGTATTCTTACTTGTTTTTAACATGTTAACAAGTCATCTATCCTATTTCCATAAATAAAAGTTGATACATGTAAACATCTAATTTCTTGATAGGGAAATCTATTTTTCACTTATCCGAATTTGATAAGATTAAATAATTGGCATAATAACAAACACCATTTCAATATAACGAGATATATCACCGGGCATTACCCTGGGAGACATTACTTGTGTGAACGATTTATAATTAAATAAAAAATTGTATTAGTAGAAATAATGACATATGTCTAACAATAACTATATTAATACCGATTACGACATTTTTAGAAGAATGATGTAATATGTTACAAATATAATATGTAACAATATATACTAGAAAAATAGGATAATGGGTCTTTCATAAAAACATTAATTAAAGATATATAGATAATAATTAATGATACGAAAGAGAAAAAAATATACGAGTATTAAAGTTTGGGAGAAAGTGAAATTAACAAAAGTTTGGTAGTGAAATCAAAAGGGTCAAAAGTTTGGTGGCTAAAATCAATATATATATATATATATATATAAAACTTTAGTGTTGAAATCGAAATGGTCTAAAATTTAGTGATGGAAATCGAAAGGGTAAAAAGTTCGTTAGTGAAATTTAAAAATTATAAAAGTTTAGTGCTAAAGGTAAAAGGGTCAAAAAAAAATTTGGTGAAAAAAAGGGAAGGTGGTGAAATTAAAAAAAAAATTGGTGACTAAAATCAAAAGGGTCAAAAGTTTAGTGTTGAAAGCAAAATGAACTAAAATTTAATGATGAAAATCAAAAGGGTTAAAAGTTTGGTGGTGAAAATAAAAAAGTATAAAAGTTTATCGCAAACGATGAAAGGTCTAAAATTTTATGGCGGAAAAAAAAAGTTGGTGAAAAAAAAGGGAAGGTTTTTAGTGATGAAAACAAAAAGGTCAAAAGTTTGGTAACCAAAATAAAAAATTTATAAAAGTTTAGTGTTAAAAGTGAAAGAGTATAAACTTTTGTGGTGAAAAAGAAAAATAAAATAAAAGAACGCTTAAATGAGAAACGATATAAACTTTCGTGGTGAAAATGAAAAAAAAGAAAAGAACGTTGGTGTAAATAAAAAGAAATAAAAGTTTACTATTTTTTACATGAAAAATGATGGTGACAAAATCAAAAGGTTCAAAAGTTTAATGTTGAAAGCGAAATGATCCAAAATTTAATGATGAAAATCAAAATGGTTAAAAATTTGGTTGTGAAAATCAAAATATATAAAAGTTTATTGCTAACGGTGAAAAAGTCTAAAATTTTATGACGAAAAAAAAAAAGGCGGTGAAAAAAAGAAGAAGGTTGTTAGTAATAAAAAACAAAAAGAAGTTTGATGATAAATGTGTTGTTGATGATGTGATTTGTTGTTGTTGATGATGTTGTAATTTTTAATTTGATTGATTTCATTTTGGTTTACGTTTGAAGATCTGGATAAAAAAATGTTGTTATTAAGCTTTGATGTGTATGTATATATAGATTGTATATGTATGATTTTATTTTGGTTTATGTTAGAAGATTTGGCTCGTTTATATGTAATAAATAAAGGGAAGAAAGAGAGTTTAGAGTCAAATAAGGATGAAAAGTATCAAAATACCCTCACGTGTGAGACACGCGAGTTTTTTTAACGGAGGGGAAAAAACGGCCGTCATCACATTGGACCAAACATGAACCTTATCCTCCTATAAAAGATTGCCAGTGAGGTTTTTGAACCACAGAGACGAAACATGATTTTTTGGGTAAACCACAAGAACGATTTTTGTCGTTAACTCATATATATATATTCAGATTCGGGTTGATTAATCATCAGAAGAGGTGCTGCGGCCAGGGGCGGTACCAGAAAAAAATCCAAGGATGGGCAAAATTTTAAAATCCTAGGAAAAAAAATCCAAGGGTGGGCAAAATTTTAAAAACCCATAAGAAAATTTAAAAAATCCATGAAAATTTAAAAAATATATGGCAAAATTTAAGTTTTAGGGTGGGCATTTGACCCCCTTGCCCACCCTCTAATACCGCCCCTGACTGCGGCACAGCCACCGCTCGTCGGAGATGGGTGTTTTTTTAGTCTAAAGATCGGGTTCGTTTGTAGCAAATCGCAAGAAATTGATGTTAGCGATCAAGTGGGTGCTGGAATTTGGTATATTTCTTAAGCCATACTTTGTATCTTGTTTTTATCAATTTGGTATATATCTCTTGAGTTTGGATTTGGTTTTTGATTTGAGTTGTAAATCTATCCACCATCATCACCTAGCTTGCCCAGCCTCCTCCATATATGTATAGTTAATGTCAGATTGTGAATATATTTAGATAGAAAGGGATTTTGAAGAACAAATGGGAAAGAAAAAGAAGTATGTTGAAATGACAAAAATGCCCATCATATGACTTGCACGTGGGGGAGTTAACGACAAGGACGAAGGAAATTAATAGAAGTCCGACCACAAGGATAAAAAAAGGTCAAAGTTAACGGCAGGGATGAAAAGTGTGATTTTGAATAACCACAGGAACGAAATTTGCATTTAACTCTTTTTAGAATAACTACTCGACATATAACTTTCAACTTTGTTATGTATTCCACGCAAACTAAAAATAATTAAAAATATATCATAATTTGAAACTAATTTATCAATCAATAATATATATTTTTTAACGACATAGTTTGTCCAAAAAACTATTGTTTATTTCTTTTTGTTATCAAAATAGCAAAATTATTAGGGGGAGGATGTCAACATAACCCAATCCAAACCAACCCCAATATCATAGTGCCAACTCAATTTTACACCTCAAACCAAAAATCCATCATTTTTCACTAGGTGTCATGATACACCAAACCAAACCAAACCCAACCCCAACCCCACCATTCGTATTAAATGCATTTACATTTCTCACAAGCTAAAACGTTCGAATAAATATCGTGACAATCGGTTTGCCAAACTGATGGGCTCCAACCCAAAACGAAACCGGAGAGGAAGAGGTGGTGTTCCCACTCGGTTTGGATGATACCGAGTCCAAACCAACCCCCACACGGCCACACCCTCCCCTTTGGTACATTTAAAAGATTTTTTTTTTTATATATATGAAAAGAAGTTAAAGTGGGACCGAGAGAGAGAGAGAAGGTCGTGGACGAATGAGGAGGTTGTTAAAAGTCAGTCACCAAACAACAACAATACATATCAAACAACACTTTGATTTTTCTTTCATTTTAGTTATATTTTTAATATAATATAATTTAACAAAAAGGAAGTTACACGCGTCATCATGTCATAAGAGTAGTGTCCAGGTATCTCATACATACATACATACATGCTCCCTTCAATTCATTCAATTCCCAATCATCAAAATCAAATAAAATAAAATAGCAAGTATCGAGTCGTATTTTTGAATTGCTGTTTGGATTGGTTGATTGATTGATTGATTGCAAAGAAGAATAACGGAATTCGTTAATTATTAGACGAAATCATAATTGGAACAACTGAAACTCACACCCACACCCACTCAATCCAATCCAATCCGATCCATTCAATCCTCCGTTATTATTATTATAATTGTCATAAAGGTAACACACACGGATTTAAATTAAATTAAAGTGTGTTTTTACTTTTTACTCTGTGTTGTAGTAATATTTTTCGTCATGTAATTAAATATTTGTAACAAGTTTTTGAATTTATTTATCTGAGCTTATAAGTAGTACTAGTCTGTTTATTATTCAATAATAATAATAATCCATATACTTACATAAGATAGATTAATCCATGATATGATTATGATATATAGTTTTGTGTTTTTTCTTTCTTTCTTTCTTTCTTTCATATTATTATTATTATTATTATTATTAATTATTATTATTATTATTGTTATTATTCAGTTTTTGTAAAACTGATTATAAAAAATGATCATGATAATGGACATATATAATAATACATATATATGATATGATATGATATGATATATGATTAATAAAGGGAGAATCGATCTCATCAAGCGTTCTGTGGGAAGCTGTCATGTTATCTAAATAAATGCATTATTTAATTCCTGAACAATATATATATAGTCGGGTATTAGTATTCATTCTCTTTTGATAACTTCAATTTGAATACTAGACAAATTAACGAGGCACACTATTATTTTCTTTTAAAAGTTTATAATGTTGTTTACGCCAGTTAATTCTCCCATGTGATGCTTATGATTTTCATGTGATTGTCAACAGAAACAAATGAAATTATTGTCACTAGCTTCTGTTGTTGGATAAAATCACACAAATTCGGTACAAATGGGCTGCTGCTCTTCTTCAAACCGGGTAGACTGGAACGATCGATTGTATCATGTTAGTCAAGTCTTTATTATCTTGTATCTTGGTCCCCTGGTGATTGTTTCTCATTTTAACCATTTTATTTTGCATTTTTCCCTCCTTGTGCAGTATCCAGTAGTGTCTCAGGAGCGTCGTCCCTTACCAATCCGCAGTAGTGCAGCTTCTGTTATTCCTACAGGCCTTTTAGTTGATACAAATCTAGATACTTCCATACCTGACACTTACAGGCACCCACCAGCACCAATACCATATGATGCAAATCCTCAAGGTTCAGCAAACAATCTAAACAGTTCTGCTATTAAGCATCAACCGCTCCTGCAAACAAATGATTCTGTCCCCATTGGAGAAACAAAAGCCAGCGATGATAGTGGCGAAAATGTGGCCAAGGAAGCAGTGGAGTCTGTTGTGGCAGACGAAGTTGATACTGATCTCGACAAGTATGATGAACTCAAGAAGTCAACCACGCCTTTTGTAGCTCCAGAGGAGTGTCCTACTTGTCTTGAAGGTTAGTTAAAGTACCAGTAACTTTGGTGTTACTTCGTTAGGCTTATTCAAGCACTTTAATTCCATTTCGCGAATTAGTGAGTACACTGCATTAACTAATAACCAACTCTGGTCAAATTTCTGTCTTCTTATTTAAAGCAGTAAAATTTTAAAAATTTGATTCATGGGAACTTGCTATCTAAAAGTTTCAGTATAAGGTAATCTAACCCGATAACCACTCAAAAGGATGATTTGAAAACTAACTTTTGCCAATGTGGGGTTAGCCCACTAGGTAGAGGCTCTTACCTCCTAAGGGTAAAGTCCAGGGTTCTATCTCTGGCATGCGTGTAGTTAGGTTATTTGGGGGTAGTTTAGGAGCAGATGTAGAATTGCCGTTAAAGAAAAAAAGAGAAAACTAACTTGTGGGTAATTAAACTTTTTATTATTATATGTGAATTTGGCGCCTGATAACATTTGTCTCGAGACAAATTCAAGTTGGTTAGTGGTTACTCAAGACAAAAATCATACCATAGTTGGGTGATTAAGCTCTTTTAGATCAGTTATCTATCTATCATATATTTTGCTTTGATATGATTGACATACTAAAGTCTTTGTGATTAGCAGAATATGATGAAGAAAATCCAAAAATAGTCACCAAATGCGAGCATCATTTTCACTTGTCTTGCATTCTTGAATGGATGGAAAGAAGTAATACTTGCCCTGTGTGTGATCAGGTCTGGCCTATATTTCAGTTTGAACAGCTACATATGAAAATGAAAACTTGTCTTCCTAATGTGCCGCTCCATGTTATGAAATTTGCAACTTTTATCTTCAGAAATATAGTTTAAGAATATTTCTGTATGATGAAGATCCAAAATGCCCTTCTGCAAAAATCAAATGAACGAAGTTTTTGGATTAATACCAACTTATTTGTAAAACTGATGATAATGGGCTAATAGATACCAAAAACTTGCAAAAGGAAAATGCTTTCATTTGTTTAGTGAAAATCTAAATTTCAAGATGTCAATTTTCAATCGTAATTTATTATGCGTGTAGCTAATTTTACAAATGCAGGTTAAATAGTGATGTAATTTATATGATTTTAAGGCATTAGTCTTGGACCTTGACATCTTGAACCCTGTATTTGGGATATTTCCATTTTGTGATAGCATTTTTCAAGAAAACCTGTGAAGCCTGCATAGTGCAAACATATTGTTTTAACATTTTAATCCTATTAATTCCGGTTTATCTATGACAGGAGATGGAACTGAACATCCCGATTGGTGATTAGCTGTTGAATTATAGAACGAAATGGCTACTAGCATTAGTATCAAGCATAGTTAGGCCTCTCATAATTTATTCTTTTCTTTTGCTTATATCAATGCATAATGTCCTTGTTCATTCTACTCAAAATACTTATACATATACATAAAACAAAAACATGCGAGAAGTAAAAGAAAAACGATACTGCAAATAGAGATCGACGCTTGACATTCTTCTTGTTCGGATTCTTTAGGATCATCGTCATGATGCTCCACATATCCATAAGATACCATTCTCGGATTTCTTTGAGAAGTTGCAGGGTTGTGTCATGTGTGTTTTGATGGGGTTACTGAAGTTTAGAAATGGGAAGTTGTGTATGATCATGATTGATGTTAGGATTGTTTTTTTTATTCTTTGTTAAGTATAATTTTGATTTTGGCCTTTTTCTACTAGTTATTCAAACTTGATATATTGGTTCATTTATAGAATTAAAATATGAAGTGGTGGCATTTTTGGTTCAAAAGTGGTATTTATGCTTATTTTTTGTTCAACAAAATATATGAAGGGGAATAAAGTGGTGGCATTTTTAATTCAAACTTTGAATAAAAATTGAACTAGAACCAAACCAAAACAAAATACACACATATATATATATATTAGACGAATACCCGCGCGATGCGGTGGTGGCGGTGTGGCGGCGGCGGCAGCGGCGAGTAGTGTAGGCTATTGATGTAAAGGTTATTCATACAAAAAGGGTAGTATAATTATTTTAGGAGTTAAGGAATAGATATTGTAAATTAATTTCATTAAGGGTATTATAAGTATATCAAGTGGAGATTTTGAAATAATAAATAAAGTAAATCGGTATTTTAGGTAGTTCAAAGTTGTAATTTGAGAAGAGAGAGGGGAATGATTGATGCTTTATATAGTAATATATATATATATATATATATATATAGGGTAGGGTTAATGTGAGAACTACAAATATGGTGAGAACTGTGAGAACCTATATTTTCCCTCCCT
>JAOXNX010000033.1:33634639-33663818 GCA_028566075.1 Solidago caesia
TGTGTAAACTAATGCATTTGATTTTGAATAATACTGTTTTACACATGTGTAAGAACCTTACGCATGTGTAAGACATGCGAAAGTAAATAAAAAGAGTCAATATTTACGAAAATGTCACCGCGTCACTTATACATTTTTAAGTGAACGGGAAAAAGGGAAGAAAAATGTGTGGCTGGAAATGGTTTTCGTGTTCTTTTTTTTTTAAAGGTTCTTAAATAACTCTACCTCTATATATATAATCACAATATAGTTATATATATATATATTATGAGCTTAAATCTAGTGTGTGCAATTTTGTTTTGATCAGGAAGGATCGCCCACCGATTAATCTTGGCCTTCTAATCCACTTCTTCCTCCTTGCCATCGTCGGGTATGATTTTAATTCGAATTGATCTATCAACTTATATATATATAAGAACCATAAACTTAAAAAATATAACATTTTTTAAACAAAAGTTGGCAATTATGAGAGCAAATCTTCCATTTAGAATTCATAATTAATTTTTTCTAACTTTTATTTATGTTATGTATGTATCAGGATTACTGCAAACCAAGGTTTCTACTTGTTGGGTTTGGACAACACTTCGCCAACATTCGCCTCAGCCATCCAAAACTCCGTCCCCGCCATCACATTCCTTATGGCGGCGGTTCTCCGGCAAGCTCCTAAGTCCTAAATCTCATGCATAAAAACACCATATGCAACAATACAACATATAACCAAACGCTACACATCTTATAATTAATTAGGCATATCCACACACTTAAAACGTGTAAAATTGATCGACAACATGCATATATATATGTACAGAGTGCATTATATTGTTTGTATATGTTATGCATAGAGAAAATACATTTATGTACATATCACATATCTAGTAAAATGCGACAAAATATAATTATTTTTACACATTTACATAATTCCTACACATTTCACATATTTGTTGTATAGTATTGACCTTACTAATTGCACTATTTCAGGATTGAGAAAGTGAGACTAAACAGAAAAGACGGCATATCCAAAGTAGCCGGGACCATATTCTGCATTGCAGGAGCATCAGTGATCACTCTTTACAAAGGACCAACGATCTACAGCCCGTCTCCATCTCTAAACAAAGTGAGGGAGATGTCGCCGGTGTTGCAGTCTTTGGGGGACGCCAACGGGAAAAGCTGGACATTGGGGTGCTTGTTTTTGATCGGGCATTGTTTGTCATGGTCTGGCTGGCTTGTGTTACAAGCTCCCGTGTTGAAAAAGTACCCAGCTCGGCTTTCTTTCACTTCGTACCAGTGTTTCTTTGGGATACTTCAGTTTATAGTGTTGGCTGCTTTTATGGAACGAGACTTGAACGCTTGGCTCATTCATTCTGGCTCGGAGCTCTTTAGTGTGTTTTATGCGGTAAGTGGATTAGTAAAACTATTATTTGAATGATGATCTATATTTATTTAGTTTTTTGACACAATAAGTTAATCATCAAATTTAACATGATATGAATGAAATATAATCTAAAAACTGACTTGCTTTTGTATAATACTTTGAGACTAGCCCACTAACAAAAACAATATTAAAAAAGAGACCCTAAAATAAAGAACTAGAAAGAAAGAATAAGGAAAAGTGTACAACTGTTATTCCAATACTGCTTCTGCTTTGATTAAAATTATTAGTTACCATAATAAATATATTTCAGATAGTGTATAGATTTTGATATGATTGGGCCAATGTAGTAAATTATATTGAAGGTTCCTTGTTATATTTATTAGTTGACTATTGATAATTTTTTTTATACAAAATTTAATAGTATTAGATAGATATATTGGTTTAGCTGAAATTTGGGCAAGTGTTTAAAATCTTGTGTCTTAATTCAAGGGAATTGAGTTCATGGGCTGAATTCGTGAATGCAGGGAGTGGTAGCATCAGGCATAGCATTCGCAGTACAAATCTGGTGCATTGACAAAGGTGGCCCGGTTTTTGTCGCCTTGTATCAGCCTGTTCAGACACTCGTTGTTGCTCTCATGGCTTCCGTTGCTTTAGGCGAAGAGTTCTATTTGGGAGGGTATGTCAAAAAGTTTCAACTTCTATTGACATTATTATAAGTTATATATATCATTAATCTACAACAAATAAAGAAACTTAATCAAATTAAAAGTGCGATTGAATGATACAGGATCATAGGAGCGGTACTAATCATAACAGGATTGTATCTCGTGTTGTGGGGAAAGAACGAAGAGAGGAAGTTCATGCTACAAAAGCAGCCGCCATTGATTCAATCTCCCACGGACAATGGCATGCCAAGAGCTATAGGCCACGCCAAATCATCGATTGTCCAGCCTTTGTTGTCACAATCAAATGAAAGTGTTTGAACAACATAAGCCTAACCTTTTTGAAAATGGAAGTTACTATGTCTATCTCTTTAATGTTAAAAAAGGGGAAAGCAAAGTGTGGTGTGTTTTACCAAAGTGTCCTTTTAGTTGAGATTTTGTTTGTTGATTCATGATGATGATGGACTTTAATTTTCATCACTTTAAAAAAAAAAAAAAAGATGAAAGGAAGGAAAAGCCAAAGAATGTGATGATTATTATTATCATGCTATTAGACAAGAAATGCTTTTTTTATATCACCAAATGGGTATTGTGTTATTTCTACATTATGCATTTGAAGTCATATTTTGTACTAATTTTGGCCATTAATGCTTATGGTAATTTAAAGGTTTTGTGGTATGCATATCTTCTTCTTTTCTTATAAAACCAAGCCATGGCTACCTTATGGCTTACGGTGTAGGTTACTTATGTGGTCGTATGCCTTGAACATATCCCTATACCATAAGTATCATTTTTCTTAACTGATACAATATTCATCATACAAAGCGAGCTGCTTTTAAGGACGGACCAAATTCCACCTAATTAAGAGCGTACAAGACTGCCAAACTTGACACAAAACTAACAAATCGAGTCAGCCAATACCAAACCGGGCAGAGACTTCTATACTTGCACAAGCACTTGGTTCAAGTTATAGTAAATAGACCTGTAATATATGAGCCAGCTCCATTTTTTTTTTCTTTAGTATTCTGCAATCTGCATATGCATTCCTTTTTATCGGGAAATTAGTGATTGGCCCAAACCTATAACACAGGAGTAAATATGATTAGGATTATTGGGCTGGTTTGGTCCAGTCTCATTAAAATTGCCAGAACTCTATAAGTAGTGGGCCTTGGGTTTTAGAAGCTATCTTTTTTTTTTAAATAGGTGATGGTTAGTTTAAAATAATATAATATTATATACTATAATAAAGCAAATCTATGTGAATAGTAATCCATTGTTATTGTTTATATATTATAATGCTAATTATCAAAACATATAATGATTTGGAAGGATTGGTCAAACAAAGTTGTCTAAAGTCTTCGACCAATAAAAGGTCTTGAGTTTGAAACCAGGGACCCATTTTTCCAGAATAGGTTTTTAAATGTTGAGGATTAAATAAGTAGGCTGTTGGCCCAAATATGTGTTTTTTTTATATATATTTTTTATATGAAACTTTTAGGTTTAATGCAAGAATCTAAAAGTCAAATGTTAAAATGATTAGTAGTTTTATTAGTTTTTTTTTTTCCATTTTTGTTTGTTTGTTTTTTGATATATGGTTTTATTGCACAAAATGAACCAATATGTATTTGATATGACAAAATTTTTTATCATGATATTGGTCTTCAATTACACGGATATGGATTCAACCCAAGTAAAGTAGCGTAACGAAACCGTGTTAATAACAAACTTAATCGCAATGATTGGAGCCGCGTTGAATCACCTACCTATGAACGATAAGCAACCCTGAAAACCATATACACTTAAGAGACTAAATATTAAATAAACTTGGGCTTCCATGGAGTTGCAAATTATGAAGGCGGTTGGGTTATTGTCCTTAAATAAACACTAGATGGAAGCCCGCGCGATGCGGCGGCGATGGTGGTAGCGGTGGAGGTGTGGTAATGGCGGCGGCGACAACGGGTAGAGGGGCGGTGGTGGCGGCGATGAAGGCAACGGGCGGTGGCGGCGCTGGTAGCGGTGTGGTTATTAATGTAAAAATAATTGATGTAAAAGAGGATAATGTAGTTATTTTAAGGGTTGATGGATGTATGTTGTAAATAATAATTATTTTAAGGGTTGAAGGATGTATATATTGTAAATAATTTCATTAAGGGTATTATAGGTATATTAGGTGGAGATATTTAAATTAGTTAATAAATGATAAGGATAATTTGGGAAGTTCAGTAGGCTTTTTTGAGAAAAAAGGGGGGTGGGTTGCTCCTTTATTAAGGAGTATAGATTAGGGGAATTTTAAACATTATGTTTTACGAAATTATTAATTAGTTTACGCTGTTGTGTTTATAGTATTGTATTTAAAAAAGAAAATGCAAAAAAACGATCATTGCAACCCCGTAACACGGGGCTTTTAGAACTTCCTAGTTAATAATAATAATAATTTAACCCTATCCCCATCTCCTATATATACATACACTTTATTTTTAACAGACACACAAAAACAAAAACAATATTTTTGAGTTAGACGGTTAACATTATTATATTAGATTTTTATTAGTATTTGGTTGTATGTTTTTAATATTAGTTTTATGTTTTTTTTAGTAATTGTTTTAGTTGTATTTTTAATTTGTGGATTATGTTTGCCATACTTTGAATCTTGCTTTAATTTGTTTATTGATAACTTCTCATCAGAGATTAGTTATTGTTTCCTATGTTTAGGTCTTTTGTACATAATGCGTATTGTAAACTAAGGTGTATGGTAAATTGGTAACCTCGACAAGTTGAAAGACTAAATTGATTCGTATGTTTTTTTTAGTAATTGTTTTAGTTGTATGTTTTTTTTAACTAGGTGGTTCATCCCGTGCTTTACCGTGGGTATCCGGGGTTTTTTAAGCACATTCCCGCAACCACATCATCGTACAAATAACAAAAAACAAAAATAGAAAAAATAAAATAATATTGTCGCCATCTGTCAAAAGCGCAAAACGTTTGCACAAGGTTAAAACAATATACATCATTAAGGGATGATTGCTCAGAAGCCATTGTGTGAGCAACAACCGACAAATAATTGTAGTGAACAAAGAAAAAGGTTTAAAACCAAAAACATAAAAGGGAAAAAAAGGTTTATAAACAAAAAAAAAGACGTTTTTCTTTTTAAAAGCAATACCACAACCACACCATCATACAAATAACAAAAAAGAAAAAAGAAAAATTAAATTATCGTCATCTATTAAATGCGCAAAAAGTTTTCATGAAGTTAAAACAATATATAAATATATATCATTAAAAGATTATGGCTCAAATGACGCAGTGTCGCAGTGAGAGCAACAACTAACATATAATTGCAGTGACCAAAAATAAAGTGACAAAAAAAAAGGTTCAAAACAAAAAAAAAAAAGAAAAAAAAATTAGGGTTCAAAATGAAAAAGAAAAGGTTCAAATAAAAATAAAAAAGGGGCCCCATAATTACTATTCACTCTCATAAGAATTAATATAATATGTATAACATAATATTAGTGTTTTGAATTATTTTTATTTACTGAAATATTGAATTTTAAAAAAAATAAAAAAATAAGAAAACGGAGATGGGAAGAGATGCATTTTCTAGTAAAAATGGAAGATGGCTAATGTGGAGGAGTGAGAGTATGAAAGATGAAAGATGGAGAGGGATGCATACCCTTCTCCTTAACGAATGCAATCATTTTTTTGATATCTCCATTTTAAGACTATATGAAGTGGGGTGAAATTGCCCAAAAACCGCTACTTTGGCCCATAAAAATCACACTTTTTTTTTTCACTCTTTCTCCCAAACCACCATTTTCTCTACATTTTTACTATACTTTTTTATAAAAATACACCATTTTTATACCATTACTTTATATCTCAAAAATATAACTTTGTCCCTGTGGTTTTTCAAAATCCCACTTTTCATCCTTACTTTTAATTTTGTGTTTTTTTCATCTTTGTGGTGGGACTTCGTCCCTAGTTTCGTTAAGTTCCACCCACGTGCAAATCACGTGATTGGAATTTTTGTCATTTTAACATGTTTCTTATTCCTCATTTGTTCTTCTTTAAATTCCTTTTTATCCAACTTTTGTTCTTAAAAAAACCCCAGATAACAAAAACAAAAACATATACACATGTATCTTCACTTTCATCATCAAAATCCATGTATTAATCTATTTATATCTATATCTATATATGAGTCCATCATCAACAACAAAAAAAAAACAGTTTACAGGTGAATCTAGAAGGAAAAAAAGTAGATCAACAACATTATTATCCTGGTTATAACAACATAACAACAACAAATCCAACAAAAAACACACGAGTTGATTAGATTTCCATGACCATTTACAGGTGGCTTCATGGTCATCCCATATTGCCGCCATCGCCGGCTTCCAATCGGTTTGAAAGCATTAGGGCGTGACCCCACCAACGTATTCGAGATATGTATATATATGTGTATATGTATCCAAAAAAAAATATATGTGTATATGTAATCGAGATCTGACGAAGGTATATATATAGATGCATACATATATAGTTTATATGTATATGGTAAAGTAATTGTAGCCTACGATTTGACACAGAAATATCTTTATGGGTTTTTTGAGCTGATTAATACCCTTTTTGTGTTTAAGCTATATCAAAGTTTGTTAATTGTGTGTTTAATTTCAGGGTTTTTAGGCGTGTGAGTGATGAAAGATTAGATTTTTTGTCTAAGTCTACAAATTTCTTTGTTTTTTGATATGGGTATTCTGAAATCTTGACGAAATTTGTTTTCTAGATATAATTTCACACAACTATTTAGTATTGGGATTTTGGTATGAAAGCATCATTCTTGTTGTTGATAAAAAAAAAAAAAGATGTTATCTGAAATGGGTAGGAGACCTATGATTAGTAGTGGTGAGGGTTCGGGTTCGGGTTCATTTGGGGATGATTTAGAAAGAAAAAAAAGATAGGATTGTTACTTTAGGGACCAAAGACAGAGAAGCCGATGATCGCGAAAAAGAGTTAAATATGTATAGAAGTGGCTCGGCACCGCCTACTTTAGAGGGTTCCTTGTATTCAAATTTGTTTAATAGTAGTAATGGTCAAAGCAATGTGTTTTTTAATTTGAGTAAAATTCTCCCTGATATGTATTCAAATTTATATGTGTTTTTTGATTTGAGTTTGGATTTCGATTTGAATTGTTTGGATTTGATTTGTGTTTGATTTGAGTTTATTTTTGTTTTTGGATTTAATTTTTGTTTGGAGGTTCAAAATTATATATCTGGGTTTGTGTTTGTTTGAAGATTGAAGAAACGGGGTAAAATGACCAAAATGCCCCTCACGTGACTTGCACGTGAGGGAAGTTAACATAATGTTATAACGGTAAGGACGAAAGTCCCACTATAGCGATGAAAAAATCTCAAAGTTAACGGCAGGGACGAAAAGTGGGTTTTTGGAAAGACTACAGGGACGAAATTTGCATTTAACCCTAATTTGTAAGTACCATCTTATTAGCAAATTTTTAATAAAAATATGATATTCTTATGAGCATACATTTTCTGTTAAATATAAAATATGTAATATGTAGTGTAATAGCTAGAAGCAAGATGTTGATATATATTGTTATTATTAGACTCATGACCGCAAGATGCGGCGACGATCCTGGTAGCGGCGGTGGTTTGGTGGTGGCGGCGACGAGTGGTGTTGGTGGTGAGTAGTGTATAAATATGTTGAGGGATAAATGGTGTAAATTATTTTATTAAAGATATTTTTGGTAGACCATGTATGTTAAGTGATAAAT
Organism: Solidago caesia; assembly: GCA_028566075.1. Classification (NCBI taxonomy): domain Eukaryota; kingdom Viridiplantae; phylum Streptophyta; class Magnoliopsida; order Asterales; family Asteraceae; genus Solidago; species Solidago caesia. Next base: position 33,642,462 of record JAOXNX010000033.1, read on the forward strand.
ATGTTGAAATGTTAGAGGGGTAATTTAGGTAGATTTAGGTAGATCACCCTGTAATTTGAAGGGAAAAAAAAAATTAAATACTTTATATAATAGTATAGATAAAATAATCGTATCATATTCATTTAATATTGGTGTTTTCAATTTGAACTTGGTACGTTATGGATTTGTTCCTGGTCCTCTCGGTTAGATGCTAAAATGAGTTCACACTTCACATCGATCAAGAATCGAAAGCATACACGTTTTGGATATGAATTATATATATATATAATATATTAATTTCCATGGAAGTGAATAACAACCAAAACAAAAAAAACGCCGGATACCATATATATTTAGTTTGCGGATTAAAAGACAAAATAGTCTTTGGCTCAACTGGTCTGCGCGTGGCTTCTTGAGGGAGAGGTAAGGGGTTCGAAACCCGCTTCCCCCACTCCTTTTGTTTTTCTTCCTTTTAATTTTTAGGGATTTTGATTTTACATTTTACCCTCTCCTGTTTTGTTTTTTTTTTGTCTCTTTTAGTTTTGAATTTTGAAATGATCAATTTGCCCCCTCTATTTTCATTCTTTTATATTTTTAAATTTCTTTTTGTCTTTGGACCATTTTTTTTAACACATTTGATTATATTTTTTCATTCTTTTTTGTTTTTTTTGCTTCTTTTTGTTAACATTTTGTTTAGGTTTGGTTTTATTTTGGGTAATAATTTGTTGAATACTTTTTGTTTAAACCCGACCGTATGCGATTTTTTTATCGATTATATAGAAAAAAAAAAAGATAACAACTTTAATATTCTATATATGCACTAAATTACCATTCCATATGTCATGAAACACGCATTCTCATCATGAACGAATTTTCTTGCATGCCAAAAACATTCATTTAAAACCACAACACGCTTCAAACAACGACAACGCCCAACAGGTGGCTTTGTGATTTTTAAAACTAAACATAAACATTGGTCATGTTGTGGTATTGCTCTTAAAAAGGGAAACGGATAACTGCATCAAAGCGTGGGGAAAAGAATAGTATCTTACATGTGGCAACTTTATGTTTTTCCCGTTTATTTTATTTTGAACTAAATGAATACTACAAGTTTCTTTGAAAAAGTTTATGGTTTTTTTCAAACACCCGACCCATTAACACAGACACTTTCAGAAATCGATGCCACCTATCGGGCGGCTCGAACCTGCTAATTATAATTAAGGAGAACCTAAAAGAATGTTTTAAACAAATATATCTCTACTTATATATATATATAAAAAATAAAATAGTTCCACAAACAATAAATACTTTATCTTAATAATTTCTTTATTTTATTTATTTAAATATTTTTTTGCTTCAAAATAATTATCTATTATAAAAATACATAATTATTCTTATGTTTACCTATTATACCTTTAATCGATACCACTATATAAAACATTTAGATATGATCTTGAAATTTAGAATTTTAAAAACATTAAAATTACTAATATGTCTATTGCCTTAACAATCATCAACATGGTAAGTGCATTCATACGCAACAAAATCTATATTAATTAATTTGTTAACAATAAATACAAAATATTTATTAAAGACTTATATTTTACCAAGACTGACCACTAGCGACTGTTGTTATCACCTTTAGCCGTGCTCTATGCTAAAATGATTCATCTTTATGCATTGTGTGGGTATTATTTTAGTTATTATTAAAAATTTTCAAGCTAAATATATTTACATATAAGAGTAAAAATGATTTTTTTTATTTAATAACTATTTAAGCCAATCCCTTCATAAAAAGATTGGTATGTGAGTGTTGCAATGAGAGTTTTGGTTTGGAGAGACCTAGGTTCAAGTCTTAGCAATCATCGAGTTTTACCATTAACTCGTCGTCATGCCTACGGACGGGCAGATTGATGGGTTTTCCCCGGATCGTGGGACTAACGAGCCATGGCTCCGTCCGGCTGGGTTGGGCCAACTGGCGATAGCTTTTAACCATCTGAGTATCCCATACGGATTCGGGCTATAAAATGTTTAGTTGACCGTTAAAAGAATAATAATAACTATTTCATTAATTATATTATACTTATTATAATTTATTTATTTTTATTTGTGTACAATTTTTTGAGACGACGATCGGACGATCATATTTGGTTATTCAAAGATTAAAAAAAAAAAAAAAAGAGGAAAGAATCTAGTCAGTCCTAGTTTCACTCATTTCATTGATTGATTGTCTGAACCGCCTCCATTTTTATTTATTTTTTCTCAAAGAATCCTCATCTCCTTTACCCGCACGCCACCCACCCAAACACACACACACACACTCTCTCTAAACAAAATCACAAATTTCATACCCTTTTTTAACTCACTAATTAACTTAAAAACAAAACAATAATAATAATATTAATAAAATGTCTTCTCCAAGCAAACGCAGGGAAATGGATTTGATGAAGCTGTAATTCACACAATTCATTTAAACTTTTTTAATTTCTTTTTTACTTTTTGCTATTTAAAGATTTTTTATTTATAATATAATTTCAAGAATCTCAAAGAAAGTTTGTGTTTTGTTTGGATTGATGATGTGAAATATATATATGTATAGGATGATGGGTGATTATAAAGTAGAGATGATCAATGATGGTATGCAAGAATTTTATGTCCAGTTTCATGGACCTAAAGACAGTATGTTTCTTACTACTATTTCCTTTCCCTTTTTATTTTTTTCTTTCTCTTATCAGTAGTGTTTCTGGAAGCAGTATGGTAAATCCTTTTACTTTTCTGTTAATTTGATTATATAATACATCTGGGTATTTTTCTTAACAACAATTGGTTTATAAAAATGTCATCTTTTTTGGATATATCATGTTACTTTTGATTTCTTTGTTCATTGTGTCTATGCATATAGTTTAAATCCCAAATATTTGTGTTCTTATTAAATCTTTATTTAACAATTTGTGGTTTTTTTGTTCTTAGTTTTGGGGGTTTATCTTTATGTCACTTTTGTTTCACTATTGGGTTCTTTGAGCCATTTTACAGTTCACATTACTGTTGTTTGATATAAATTTCTTTGTTATGCAAATTGGACTTGATTTATGAGAATTTGACAGTTAAATGACAGTTTTTTTTTTAAATTAAAAAAATACCTTGCGTTTTTGTGTGTGTGTGTGTGTGCCTTTCTCGTAGTAACAAGACGAATGTATGAACGTCCTTGAACCATGTAGAAATTGTGTGTTTTTGTTGAGTCATGTAAACTGTGTGCGTGTCAGTGTGTGGTTATCATTCATAACACTAACATAGTCATGAATTGTTTTCGTCTAGTATACTTTCATGGGTTTTTTATGCGTGCATAGTCAACTTTCCAAAATTCATGATTAAAGGAGTGTTTAGCATTGTATTGTAATTTAAGCATTTTATTTGTAAATCACTAAATTAAGTAATTATACTTTACTCAACACTTAAACAACTGTTAATCACAGCTTCAAACAATAGGCTAACAACCAACTCCTGCAGCCCGTTTTACTACAGCTGATTATTGCATTTTATATAACTTTATAATTACTTTCAATTGCAATGCTGAACACCCTGATAAAGAAATGTGTAATTGTGATTGTTATAGTGGATGCATTGAATCATTTTGCCTTTGGAATGAATCTTCTGCTGGCAGAGATTTTTTTTATGCGAAGTGGGGCATGTTTCTGTTTCTGTATGTACCTATGTTGTGATCCTAGCAAGAACATTGACTGTTTCAAAATTTGGTGTGGCAGGCCCATATCATGGAGGTGTTTGGAGAATACGGGTGGAGCTTCCCGATGCTTATCCATATAAATCTCCTTCGATTGGATTTATTAACAAAATCTACCATCCAAATGTCGATGAAACGTGAGCTTCTTTACCTTTATATACATTTAGATTAGACTCAGTATTCATTCTTATCAAGAACAAATTCGAGCTCTTTGCAGGTCAGGATCGGTTTGCTTAGATGTCATTAACCAGACATGGAGTCCAATGTTTGGTAAATTAGCTTATCACAAGTCACAACTCCCACCCTTTTTTTGTGTATCATAATTTTATTTTATTTTTACTTTCTTGGTAATTAATGAAGTGTATTTCTGATATGCAGATCTTGTTAACGTGTTTGAAGTTTTTCTTCCACAACTTCTTTTGTACCCGAACCCATCCGATCCTTTAAATGGAGATGCTGCAGCACTGATGATGCGAGATCGAACTGCATATGAGCAAAAAGTTAAAGGTATGTTTGAAATTGATCGCTATTTTGAGTGGTAGTTTGGAACAGTTATGAATGTAGTATTTATGTGCTGTATTTTGGGGTTACTTTCCTATTTATAGTGAGATCAACAAGGAACTGACTGTTATTATCTTGTGGAGAATTATAGTCTCCCATCAACACTCTTAACTTCTCAAATGAGTTCATTACGATAACCGAGGGTAAAGTAAAACAATGCTGTTATCCATCACTGTAATAAACCAATGTTTTATAATCTACCAGTCTTCAATGCACTAATAGAAACCCAACAATTATGGTAATTGTTCCAACATTCTCCCACTTTGCTTTATGGTGCTCAAACATAATACTCATATACTTGAGAATGATCAAATTGTTGACTAAATAACTACATCACGATCATCTAAAATTAAAATCACCATTTTGGTTGGTTGCATCATATAGGCAGAGGACACCTATTGATTATACATGTAACACACTTGAATTACACATGATTGTTATCACCATCCATAATCAGTACAAATGAATTTTACATGTGTAATGATCAAACAAATTCATACATATGATCTGCATATACACATTTTCTCATAAATCTCATAATTAAAGAACATATTCCTTGAAAAATGTGATCTGTTTACTAAAGCTAAAAACAAGTCATCACTAGAACATCCCTTTTTGGACTCTTCTTTTAGACCATTTTTGCTTCATTTTCAGAGTACTGTGAAAGATATGCAAAGCCAGAGGATGCTGGGGCTGTACCTGAAGAAAAATCTAGTGATGAGGAACTGAGTGAAGCTGAATATGCTTCTAGTGATGAAGAAGTTGCTGGAAAAGCCGACCCTTGAGTGTGCTCGTATTAATGTCCGTATGTACATCATAACTAGTCTTTTAAGTTAAAACATTTAGCCTTTCTCAAAGGGCCATTTGCTCCAATAATTCTTGTAAAGACTTGTTTCATTTGTAACCTTTGCTGTTTATATTTGATTTAATTCTAAAGTTTGGTGTTAAAATTTTCAGTGCAAAAGATTGTTTGTAGGTAGACAGCTCCTTAAAGTAAAATTGCAGGCACCAATACACCATTTTCTTGGTAACGAAAGAGTCATCTCTTTTTTCCCCCTAAAGTGTCCTTGTTTTCAAATTAAAACGAAAGAGTCATCTTGTGGACAACTGTTGCAAGTTGTGGAAGAAGAGTATGTGTAGCTTTAACCTAGAAGGGGACAAAATGGGCGGATTGGGTGGGTTTGGTTGGGTAACGGTCATGACAGGTTGATTGCATATTTTCCCCATTTTTTCCCTTATTAAATAGTCGATGTTCTAAATAAACATGTAAGAAAACTATTAGTTTTGCTACTAACTTGGTTGGGTGTAAAATTTGGTGTAAGGACAGATTTAAGTTATGTATACAATTATTCAATGGCGTAACAGAAATCTGCTACTAGTAACGAAAAATCAAAGGAGGTTGATTGATCAGTCGTTAAAACTTAAGGACCTGAAAAGTGCATTCGGAGCTTAATACAGTGTCGGAGATAAGTCGAGTTCCAAAGCATTAATAATACTTTGGAGCTTTGAATGAACATCAGATCTAGGTACACCAGTATGCAGTAGCGACCTCCAGTAATTTTTACCAACCCAATTATAGACTAAACTTCTAACATACTAAATCGCTACTTATTTGCAGTAATGTAGCAGATTACCAATAAGCTCACTTTTACTTGGTTTGTCAACACCGAATGCTCAATGATACTGGGATAACAATGAAACCATACTATCAATAAATCCCCACTAGATGCATAGCAATAAGCAACTAGAGTAAAAAAACTTCAAGTTGCAAGTTAATTGTGAGTCAACCCTTTAAAGCATCTCCAAATGTCTCCAGCACCTTAACAATAAGTTCTGGCATCTTTTAACCTAAACAAATGTAGCAGAATTATTAGAATCGTAAAATGGATACGTAAGTACAACACAAGATGGTAGAGGTTGTGCTTATGAATTGGTCGATCTAGGTTATGCTTTATCTCAAATTGGTTAATATTTATGTTTAATGCATACAATTTGAATTGTATTATTCAAAATTGTAGGTTATTATAGTAAAAGTGCTGCTTTGCAATTCATAATTCAGCGGGTCACTAGGGACCACCTTGATCTTTACCAGAAAATGACTGTATCAACCTGAAACTATTTGACCTGTTACCCAATCCACCCATATTGCCCACCTCTACCAAAATGTACAAGTTGTTAGATACCTACCAAACTCCAAAAAAGAGAAGCTACAAATATATCCAGCACACAACAATGATCCTCTATGTAACATCAACACACACAAAAAAAAGTTGTGTTGAGGCGAAGACAACAAAAATAACATCAAATAACCAATCTAGAAATTACTAATAAACATTTGTGAACTTGGTTGGTTTCATGAACCAAATAACTCCGCTTCCGTTGTTCAATGAACAATGAGACAACCTTATTACTATTACACATTTGTGAACTTGGTTGGTTTTCGTGAACCAATTGAATATGTTTTCACGGTTCATGCAACTTGCTTGGCAGAATGCTAGCTGCGTACCTGCATGTCAGGCTGTCTGTTCGAGTTTTTTTTTTCTTTTTGTTTTTTTTATATATTTGGTTTTAGCTTTTCTTTGTGAACTTGGTTTCCGTGAACCAATTGAGTCTACTTTCACTGTTCAATGAACAGTGAGGCAGGCTGCTAGGTGTGTATGCATGGGTTTCTTTTGTCGGTTTTAACTTCTTTTTTTATGGTCGTGCTTTTAAATAAAGTGTCTATGTTTTCATTTGTCTTTTACTTTCTACGATTAACTATATCAACTTACTACTTTGGGTATGTTTTTTTTCGTTTTTTTTGTTTGTACAATTAATTGTATATAAAGTTACAGTGTTTTCATTTGTTTTTTGCTTCATGCAATTCAATGTGCAGATAATTCTTATATCTTATATTAGTATGCGACAATATATATGAAAAGTTAACACACGTGTTATGCAGATTATTGATATATATATATTTTTTTTGAATTTGAGTTTTAGTTTTTCTTTTTGGGTCATACTTTAACTAAAGTAACTACATTTTCGTTTGTTTTTTGGTGTTTACAAATAATTGTATAAAATTACTATGTTGGCTATCTTTTCATTAGTTTTTTGCTTTCTACAATTAATTGTATAAAGTTACTATATTTTCATTTTACTTCCTACAATTAATTGTGCAGATAATTACTATAACTTATTTGGTATACGACAATATATATGAAAAGTTAACACATGGGTTATGTAAATTATTGCTATAAGTTATATTCGTATATGATTTTCGGTAGCTGCCATTCCTGCCAACTTGGTCTTTTAGTATTTTGTTCTGTTTTCTTTTTTTTTCCCCTACTTTTCCTCCCCGGTTATGCTTTTAAATATAGTTACTATGTTTCTTTTATTTTTTTTCTTCTTTTTTGGTTTCATATAGTTCAAATGATAGTTATATCTTATGTTAGTATTTGACAATTATCTATTATCATGTCTGGAAAAACCCATAACAGCACTAGGCCTTCCTCGTTCCAACAACAATTCAACGAGCCTTCAATGCCACCCAATTAAATTATGAATCAACAAATGTCAATTAAACATCACTAAAAAGATATCTTCCACAAAGATTGAAGCCATAAATTCCAAGTCGCCAAAGCACCACAGTAGCTAAAAGTGGCAGCCACCCTTCGAATTCTTAAGACACATGAAGCCCCGGCCCATCATATTAAATGTAAAGGAACACAGAAGTAGAGAAACGCACAGGAATACCGATGTATACCATGTACTTGAATTTTCATATGGTAATGAACACACCAGACTGCATAAGACTATTAGAATATTAAAAAAAAAAGGGATTCATGTTATGTTGCATTTTCTATTCCTCCGCTTCAGTTTGCCTTCTTCGGATAGCTGGGGTCAAACAAGGATGGTAAAGGATAATAATAAGAGGGTTTCAAACCACATTGGTTGAGCCAATGTGAGATACTCCGCAATTCCGCATCCTCATTACTTATCAAATGGTTTCTATTCTAACCACATTGGTTGAGCCATGATCAATTTTATTTAATCTTGTATTATAAGCCTACAACTTTTGATACTCAGTAAAATACTTACAAATATGTGTGGTATATATTTGATAATGACAAATGTTATCGTTTCAGACAACTCTTTATATTTTGGCGATTTATTTATTTATATATATATTTTTGAATCTGATAAAAATACCATACAAATACATAATTTAAAAGTTTAATGAATAAATAACATTTTTCGCTGACCCCTATTGCATTTTAGTCTCTTTTTTAGAGTCCTTTGTAAGAGAGACGCAACTTTTGGCCATGTGTTACGTACAAGGAGTAAAAGTTCAGTCTACAACTAACCAAAGGTTAAAATTGTTGTACACTACAAAAATGTACATATCACTTTCTTTTATAAAACGTTTTACATGGGTCCAATTGGCATTTGTCTTTTTTGGGGGCTTCCAACTTGAATCTGTACAGCAGTGAATCCAACCCAGACAGCAGGACATAACCACCCCATATCATATGTTCTGTTTCAACAAGTGGTGATTCTCACCATCTCTTTCAAAATACCCAAATTCCTGCTTGGCACACTTTAAAACCCTAAACAAACAACAACCAACACATCATTATTTTCTTTAAGAAAAAAGCTTCAATCTTTTTCACAAATCCTCCTACAGCAACGACAACGATACTCAATCTTGTGAGTTCACGAATACTTGCTAATTCTTGAAAAAAAGATGCCACCTTTTGTCTTATCCAAGAATCTTGAAGACACCCACAAACCAAACATAGTCACAATTGATGTGGGTGGTCAACTTTTTCAAACCACTACACAAACCCTAACCCTAGCTGGCTCGAACACTCTTTTCTCAAATCTCTTCAATTCTTCTCAAGAAAACAACGTCAAGGTCAACGGTATCCAATCACGACATGAGCAGGGTATGGGGGCTTCTCACCAAAACAATATCCCTTTTATTGATAGAGACCCTGAATTGTTTTCAATTATTTTATCTCTTTTAAGAACTGGGAATTTGCCATCAAAAGCTAAAGCCTTTGAAATTCAAGATATTGTTTTTGAAGCAAAGTTTTATGGAGTTGAACATCTTCTTGTTCAGTCTCAATCAAACCCATCTCAATTTGAACCTTTTGACCTTGAAAAGTCAATGCTTTTGCCTTTAAGTGGCAGAGATTCACCTTCTGCAATTGCTGCAACACCATATGGGTCGGTTCATGTTTCTCATGGTAGCAAGATTACATCTTTTGATTGGTCTTTACAAAGAAAGTCAACAACTTTAACCCAGTTTACAGCTATTGATTCTTTGTTATCTTTATCATCAAATGTTGTTGCAGCTGGTGCTACTGACTTTTCTGGGTTGCAAATTATTGATCTTGAGATGGGGTTTGTTAAAAAGACTTTGAATTGGGAAAATGTGACTAAATCTGGCTCAACGGTTCAAGCAATTGGGACTTCCCCTGAGTTTTTGTTTACTAGTTTTGAGTCGGGTCGTAGGAACTCGAATTCGATATTGGTTTATGATATCAACGATAGCTTTAAAGTTGTAACCGAAATTGGGCATAATGAAATCTTTGGTGCTGATCTTGATTCCGCAATTCCATCAACGAAGTTAAATTGGATACCAAGTCTTAAGCTTTTAATGGCTTCAGGGTCTCATAGTGGACCATCTGGGATTTCTGGAAACATTAAGTTTTGGGATATAAGGTCCGGGAATCTTGTTTCGGAAATTAAAGAAAAAGTTGATTGCTTTTCGGATATCACAGTTTCTGATACCCTTTCGGCTGTTTTCAAGATTGGGATGAACTCAGGGGAGGTTTCTTACATGGATTTTAGGAACATTTCGTCTAATGAATCTTGGAATTGTCTCGGTGATTCAAGAAAGTTGATAAATGTGAAGAAAGAAGGGTTTGGTTGCAAAATTGAATCCCATGGGAATCAAGTTTTTTGTAGTAAAGAAGGTGAACTGGAGCTGTGGTCTGAGGTCTTAATGGGTTCATCGATAACGGGTAAAAATGTGAAAGAGGATAGAGTCTTTAAGAAGAACATTTTGGGGAGGTCGAAAGACGTTGGAGGTAACAGGATCACAAATGTAGGGTTTGGTGGAAACAGAATGTTTGTTACAAGGAAAGATCAGCAATTCGTTGAGGTCTGGCAAAGCTCTGTAAGAAGACTTTGATCATTTGGTTTTATCCCCCATAGCTATTGATTGTTTCTTTGTGTACATTATTGATTTTCACTCTAATGTGTAGCATAATGTGTTAGATATCAGTGTTTTATTTCATTATGTTTTATCTTTCTTTGTATTAGGATCCCCAAATTATAAATATTCAGTTAAAGTTAATGGAAACATAATTTGGTACAATCATACATGATCATTAATTTATACATATGACAAATGGATAAAACATGAAAACTATTTGCTTATTCATTTAGCTGCTGTAATAAAACAGTGGATCTCACAAAGTTGTAGACCTCTACTTCAGACTAACAAATGGCTTATGCATATTAGATCCTATAACCTTGATTCTACCATATTACATTCTGTATGATTGTATGACCCTCAAACTGTCAAACATCATTCAGGATATCCCACCTTACCGCTAGGTAAGCACGCCAGCAGATCTTGTCCATAAACCAGAGACGCTATATATATATATACACTTATGGTTGATTTATTGCTATATATAATATTTTGATGCAGGTTGCCTTCAATTGAATATCTATATTTTCTGGCTTTTCTCTTCTTCTGGATTACATGGTTTATATTGTATATACTTGCCCTCATTTCGTAAATTATTGGGTCTTTGTATATTAGATACTATATAATCTTGATTCTACCATATTATATTCTGTATGATTGTATGACCCTCAAGCATCATTTAGGATCTCCCACCTTCTTACCGCTAGGCAAGCACATGAGCAGATCTTGTCGATAAAATTGAGATGCTATATATATATATATATATATACTCATGGTTGATGTAGGTGCCTTCATTGCTATATATAACTTTTTGATGCAGGTTGCCTTCCATTGAATATCTATTGTTTGTGGCTATTCTTTTCTCTTGGAGCACATGGTTTATATTGTATATACTTGTTCTCATTTCGTAATTTATTGGGTCTTTGCACGAAATTGGTTTGCAAAATATTTTTTTTTGTTGAAATTCCTCTTTAACATTAGGACTTGTGTGTCACACATAAATGATTGGTGCAAATGTTTCACTTTGAAACAAGATAGATTCCAACCCACCCATATACCTTGTTGACTAATAATTTGGTTTTAAGACCTTTGATGTTTATATTTAGTTGCATTATGAATTTTTTTATTGACATGTATGTCCAACTAACTTTTAAATTTTATACACAGTTGATACTTTTATGACCTGATGAGGCTAATTTTGTTTACAGTTGCAACACGAATTTATCTTTTGGTTCACTTTGAGTTGCACCGTGAACTTTTTCTACTTTATATATATTACAAACTAACATATGGGGTAATCATCATATGATTTACATCATTTTATCTAAATTTAATCAAATTAATTATTGAAAATGGTTAATAGTCGATGGTTGAGATATTAATTATTGAAAATGGTTAACAGTCAACGGTTGAGATGATTTCTTTTAGGGTCTATAGCGAGGAAATCATTAATATAGTGAGTGGAGATTTTTATTTATTTATCAATCAAAGTATATAACTACTAAATTAATAAAAGAGTTGTTAGAATTAAAAAACCATCACCAAATGGTTTAGTGTATGTTCCTCACAAGATGTCTCATGTTCGAATCCTTCTCTAGACATATTTAGGGTGATCACAGGTACTTAATTTCCACATATGATGGGCCTGAGTGAGTTTTTTCATTAAGGGGTTTAAATTAGCGATCTATTCTACGATGAGGCTTTCTAAGGGGATACTTGGTTAAGAGAACGTATATATAGGTCAAGAGGTAATCTAACAAGGATGGTGAATATCCACCTTAATATAATTTCAAAATAAAAAAAAACTATATATGTTGTGATGCAAGTGTTGGGCTCATCATAGGACGTAGGCTTCCAATAAGGGCTGTTCATGGGCTAACTCTTAGGGATGATAATGTGATTGGACTCCTCTTTTGTTTTTCTAGTTACATAAGGCTTTTCTAAACCTATATATTTAGTTTAGGGTTCTTCGCTTCTTTGTACGAGGCCTTCGTCATGTAATGTAATTGTAGATAAAAATGAATGCATTTTTTTTGTTCAACATATGATTTCAACTTCTTTTGCGCTGTATTTTTAAGATTTTTTTAAAAGTGAAAGGAAAGGAATGGAGAGGGAAAACTTATAAAACGTATTCTTAAGATTCTTTAAAGAGAAAATAACATGTGTACTTAAATTTTTATAAAATTATATCAATATAGCCCAGTTTTTTTTTTTATTTCACAAAATACTCAACAAAATCGCAATAAAAAGAGAAAATCGCAATAAGATTTTAAATATCGCAATAAGATAATAAAAATCGCATTAAGATATTGTAAAATCGCAATAAGGTAGTATAAAATCGCAATGGAAAATTGGAAATAGCAACGAGAAATTGAAATTGCAATGAGAAATTGAAAATCGTAACGAGAAATTAAAAATCGCAACGATAAATTGAAACTCGCAACGAGAAATTGACAAAATCGCAATGATAAATTGAAAATCGCGACGGGAAATTGAAAATCGCAACGGGAAATTGCGATTTTAGATTCTCATTGCGATTTTACGATATTTTATTGCGATTTTTACTGTCTCATTATACTATCTTAGTACGATTTTTAAAATTTCATTGCAATTTTCTACTTTTATTGTGATTTTGTTGGGTATTTTGTGAAAATAAATAAAAAACTTGACTAAACTAATATATATTTTTATAAAAATATGGGCCGGTACTCATGTTATTTTCTCTTTTTTAAAAGATGGAAAGGAGATGAAAAGAGAGGATAAGAGGGGAGAATTATAGAACAAATTATTTCAAGCTCTTTCCCTCCAAATTTGAGGTGATTGGGAAGGATTCAAACTCCTAACAATTAGAGTTTATCTGATAAGACTAAGGGTCCGTTTGTTTTTTAACCATTAAGTGCTGAGTGGATAAAGTAATTGAATTGATAAATAATGTATGTATTAATTAAGTCAATATAGTAGTTTTTTTGTTTCAGACAGGCTCTAATTAACATTGAAAGTGTGGCCAAATTTGTTTAAATCTTCATTTCATCTTTCAAAACTCGACACTTTAGTTTTAGGTGAGAACTTTTGAAACTTTCGTAGTTTCAAAATAACTATTTAAATATTCTTATATAAGTGTGAAGTTTTAATTGGACATATAATTTTGTACAATTATAAGTGTGGTAAAATCTTATTACTTTTACATGCACGCTTGCTAAATTATGCATGGAGATTTACACGTACTGATCATACTTATATGACAAATTAACCTAGGAACATGCGGCCTATATAGTACAAAATAACATATGTTATTTAATGTAAGTTGGATCTTAATAATGTTAGGGAGAAGCACAGCAAGTACTGGAACAATTGCAGGTCTTGGGGACGAATTGAAAGCACACGTGCTGAACGTACGGCTGATCTTTGGAAGCAGAGATCGAGTCTAGCTATAACATAACAGCATGCATATATGGCATGTTTGAGCAAGTGGTTGGATCGAAAGCCTTGACTTAACACGATCGAATTCGATCGATCTATTGATTATCTAGACTCATCTCCAGATCGATGTGAATCTTCTTATTATGAGAAAAATGTTAAATACGCATGTACTATATACAGTATATATTTGGACTCGATCGATCGGTTTAAGCTGAATACATATAATATATAGATTTTGGAGTATAGTACGTTAAAATACATTTCCAAATTAATACTTATCCACTTTATATATATATATAATAACATTAAAAAAAAAATACACATTATCAAAAGGTTGAATTGAAGTATACAACAAAACTAAAGCAGTGTGGTACTGTGCATGGCTTTTAGTTATTGCTTGCAAGAAAGGTGATATTGATTGACATTATTAAGATTGGTTAAAAAAGTGGTATTCACCAGCAGCTTATCTCACATGAGATATTTATCCACACTCAGCTCGATCCTATACAAAAAATTCATAATAAATTATTCACAATAAGACTAGAACACATTAACTTGTTACGATCGAGAAATATAATTAAGATAATAGGCAAATTATATATATATATATATATATATATAAGTAAGTAATATATTACTATATATTAGACTGCAGAGCATATATATATATATTAAACATTTTGTTCTTTTTCATTATAAAAATAAAGATTTTAAGAAATAATGTCCAATTAATTGAAACTTAAAAATATACTTTTTCTTCATATAAAAATTTATCTACAATCTATTAATATCCAAAAAAGTTGGCAGGCACATGAACAATTTATTGTAGGAGGCATTTATAATATACAATAAATAGCCTCTCTGGTAGGTGCTAACTATTAACAAACCTGAAACTCACCCACATATTTCCATTTTGATAAATTATTATTAGTTATTTGCATTTTATTAGTTATTTATATTTTTTGTAAATTCCACATTGTATTTATTTGATCACAATAATTTTCAACTTTTTGTGATATTAGGTAATTTTAAACTCCACTTGTCATAGTCATCATTATTTATATTAGCTTAAAAAGTTTCTTTTCTCTACTAAAAAAGTTGTTTTTAATAACTGAAAACACATGCACATAGTATGCATGGTATGACTTGTGGTTACTAAACGTTTTTCAATTTTACTTGTTTTTAACTTTTTAAAATAAATACTTATTTTGCTAGCTAGGAACTTATAATGACTTTGCTTTTTCTATCATGACATAATTATATTCTTCCACAATGTCTTTTGTTTTTGTATGATGAACTTAATTTTTAGAAAATCAATCATATCGAAAACCAACAAACACAAACGATTGTTATGATAAATCAAATCGACAATCATATAAATAATTAATGTACGTTTTGATATCTTTAATTAACTAAAAAAACTAACTAGGTTTATAATTTTATATCAAGACATATATGCGGAATATAATGTGTACGTGTTGATAATTATATATATATATATATCAATCATATAAATGACATTATACTAGAAAAACAGATATACCAAATAAAAGCTAGCTAGTTCTAAAACTCATTGTTATATCACCAAAAGGGGTACCATATTTAAGTTAATCTGTAACTTCATATGTGAATACATGCATTAGTATTTTGACATGTCACTACTTTACTATTATATATAAAAAGTAAGTAATTGTCTCTTTTTAAAAAAAAACTTAATTAAAGGTTTTTCTAAGACTGAACGGACTAAGACGTCAAAAACAAATTTACTGCCCCTGCCTTCCTTTGTCGCCCCGCTACAGCACCTCCAAGGACGTTTTGGGCCAAAAAACACCCCACCCCGGCAAATTTTTGCCGCTCAGTTGTGTGTTATGTTGTGTTGTGTGTGTATATATATATATATATATAGTATGTATGTGAGTGGGGCCTTCTAGGAAGCCTCACTCCACCATTTTTTAAGGCTTACCACGTGTCACAAGACGCCCTCTACTTTTGAAGCCTCACTCCAGTTAGACTAATGAGCACCTTTATAGTTGTCAGTAAAAACAGTTAAATGTATTAAAACTAGGTTTATAACTCTGTATATTATTATATATCTACGTACTCTTCGCATAAACACCAACAACTCCAGTGGGCTGTGCGTGCCAAGTACAACCTAACAAATTAATTATAACTATAGCTTGCTTTTATATATGACAAATGACAATATGTAAGTGGCATAGAAATTGAAAAAATATGAAAAACGTACCCAAACATGTGTAAATCAATCACCCTGCATGCATTGAAATATATAGAAAAGAATATATATAATATTCATTACAAGTGTAGATAATATTTATTCAAAAGAAAAACAAAAAAGAGGGTACGTAATAACTTGTGAAACACTTGGTATGGTCACAATCTAAATTGCCAAATCTTTTTAACAATCTAGTAACTTAACGATCGATCACAGTCACCCATATACGTCAAAGCTCTTCATTTACGATGCTAGCTTTTAATCTTGTGGCCATACAAATACAATCCTCTGATGTGACAACCCCGGCCCACAAATTTAGTAAACTTTCATTCAGTGTACAACTTTAATATCTTATATTAATATATATATTAAAACATATGTATGTATTCACACGAATTCACATACTCCCCGTCACGTACGTGCGATCAATATATGGCAGCATTATTATAGGTGGATGGCAAGTCTCGTGGGTGGAGGTCTACCTTAAGACCATATTTCATGAACAATGTTAGTGACATCTTTTGTTCAACACGGTGACCGGGCACCAGCGTGAGGCGGTGTCGGAGTAACACCGCTGCGACGATTGACTTCATTTGCAAATATGCCAAATCTTTTCCTAAACAAATTCTGGGACCGGCATTGAAGGAAACGAATCGGAATTGATCCTTGACCTCAAACTTTTTACCATCCTCGGATAACCACCTTTCAGGCCGAAATTCGAGGACATCGTCTCCCCAAATAAACTTCATCCGACCAGTCGAGTATATTGAATAAGTGATGGCAGAACCGGCAGGCACAAATGTCCCATCTGGTAGGATGTCATCTTCAGCAACATGTTTTGAGTCCTCTGGGACCGACGGATATAACCGGAGTGTTTCAGATAATGCTGCTTTTAAATACGTCAGCTTGTCGACTTCTTCGAAGACCAAAGGGTCTTCAAACCAATTGCACGTGTCAGTGCCACGTGATTCTGACAAAACTGTACAAAGTTCTGTCAGAATTTTCTTTTCCACCCTTGGGTTTTTAATCACAAGATAGAAAAACCAACTAAGTGCAACCGATGATGTGTCACGTCCAGCTAAGATGAAATTAAGTGCCACGTGTTGTAGGAACGTATTTGAGTATGCCTCTTTTTTCTTCATGAACCTAGATAACAAGTCATCATGAGGGGTCCCACCGTCTATCTTGTTAAGCAATTCAAGCTTACGGGTATTAATAACAGATGTCAAATACTTATCAACATGACCCAAGCTTTGGCTCAGCTCAACTTCCATCCCAAGCCGAAGCCATTTCTTCAGCTTCCATATAGTCTCGGGTAAAATAAACCGTTGTAGCGTGGCTTCGGTGGCTCGATCAAAAGCCGTTGCAAAGCTATTTTCGGGCAAACCCGGGGCTAACGTTTGCGGGTCTTTCCCAAAAGCCAAGCCACATATGTTGTCAAAAGTGAGCCGAAGCAAGAGGTCTTGTAGATCAACCGGCTTACCTTCAAGCTGAGCCGATTTTAAAATCGGGACAAACCTAAGCTTGATGGCTCGACTCACCCACCGAGCCATGGCTTGTCTAAGGGTCCGTGTGGTAAATTCCAGCGCGGCAGTCTTGCGCTGGAACAACCACGTGTCACCATCAGAGTTAAAGATCCCTTCGCCAAGTAGATCATGAAACACAGCTTGCCAAGTGGGGCCCTTTGGGTAATTATCGAATTTAGCCTTAAGTATATGCTCAAGGTTTTTGGGATCGCACGTGACGGTCACAAGACCTTGTTTTCGTGCTAAAAACGGGATAGGGGAAATGCAAGTTTGATAGGTGCCACCACATGTACGAAGATTGTCGGCAATCCAATCGTGCATGCGATTAGCGTTTTGAATCAAACCCGGTAAGCTCCCCAATACGGGCCATACACGTGGTCCGGTTAATGACCGTGTTATAGACTTGAACCATATAACGTACGCTACAATAAGTGATAAAATCAGCCACCCGGTAGACGAGTCCATTTGACACGTACGTACAAAACACCACCTGTAGTTGTAATACCAAACAACATTATTACAACCTACTTTAATCTAGTTACAAAAATACTAAACAAAGCTATATATATATATATTCCGGAGACAGTTTTGTTATTAATTAAAGTATTATATTGAATTGTATTACATTTCAATTAATACTTTAATAATGCCTAGCTTTGATTATATATAACTTGAGAGAAAAAAAAAAAACGTGTAATATTGAATTAGTGTGCTTACCAATTTGTAGTGGTGTTGAATCGTTGGAAGAAGAGGGTAGACTAGAGGGTGAGTTGATTGTAAAGAAAGTATGGTTGGGAAGAAATGATATAAAGAAAGTGAAGAAGAGAGAGTGAGTTATATAAGGAACAAGGGAACAAGATATATATACATGTATATATATATATATATATGATACCAAAGAGAAAGGAGGCTATTAATGAGGTAGCCAGGACTTCCTATAAATCAATATACGATATGATATGATATTATTATGTGTATATATATATATACATATATATATATATGGAAAAGTAAATATTAGGCTATTCCATATCTAAGCTTAGGTATGGAACCTTCACATTTTTGTTTTTTAATCCATAAAATTCATGGGGCCCGGATCATTTATTTATTATACAACAAATATTAACAAATTGGTATGTGAGGGGTTCCATACCTAAGCTTAGGTATGGAACAACCTTATATTCACTTTTGTCATATATATTAGGAACCTTTAGGAACCATTTTAAATTTTTTAAATCAATTTCTACCATTGATTATTCTTTACATGGTGATTGATTTTTGAGTTATTTAATTAGGTGCAAATTTTGGATTTTACAACTATGTAGAGACATGGATCTTCATCCGTTATACAATTATGTGGAGACATGGATTCAATGTGCATACGTACATGAATAGTGAATGAGGATATGTATGCAATTCGAGCATATGTATGCAAGTATTTTGTAAATAAATGTTTCGTGAGATATTTGTTGATCAAATGTACATAGATAGTCATATAAACATGTGTAAGCAATTATATAGTAAATGATAAATGATTTTACTAAAATACCCTTTTAATTTTAATTTTAAAAAAATTCTTAAAGGTTTCTGACCTTTTAAGAATTTCTTAATATATCATTTCTATATATATATATATTGTATAATTAGTATAAAGTTTCTTTAGGGGTTTATCAAGGACGAAAAAAGATAATGGTCTAGTATATATTATATAATTAATATAAAGTTTCTTTAGGGGTTTATCAAGGACGAAAAAAGATAATGGTCTAGTTATATATATATATATATAAAGATTAGTATAAAGTTTCTTTAGGGGTTTATCAAGGACGAAAAAGTAATATATGCCATGTGAATGTATTAATTATTTATGTAAGAAGGGTATATTTTGATTAATCATCTAAAGTGTTAGTATTAATAGCATGGTACCCGGGCAATGCGACGGCGGTGTAGTGGTGGCGGTGATTGGTGGTGATGGCGTGAACTATTGGTAGCGATGTAGTGATTGGTGGTGATGGCGGGGACTATTGCATTGAATTTCATGGATTTAATGGAGTAATGGTTCTAATTAACTTCTAAGCAATAATAATTCCTTTTCAAGTCATTTAAGATTGGGTTTTGATAATGGGTTTTTCTAAGGCACATATTTAAGGACATTATATAAAAGGGTTAAGTGCAAATTTCGTCCCCGTGTTTTTTTATAAAACGGTTTTTTATTTTTGCCGTTATCTTTTGTTTTTGTTCATCCATGTGGTCGAACTTCTGTTAAATCTACTCGTCCATGTCGTTAAGTCTCCACACGTGCAAGTCACGTGATGGGCATTTTTGTCATTTCACCCCCTTTATCATCTCCAAACACTTTATAGTATATCAAAACAGCAAATGGGAAGTCAGTGGTGAACGAGATGATGGTGAGGTGTCTATGAAGTGGTGGATGTTCTCAAGAAACTAGTAGAAGAGGAAGGATGATGATAAGGGCATTGTTGATTATGAATTTCTGGGTTTCTATATGTATGTATATATAAAAAGAAGTAAATAGATATAGATACATATTTAGGGAGTAGGTATGTATATGCATATATATATATATATATATATTAGGTTAAATGCAATTTTCGTCCCTATGTTTATATAGATATAGTGTTTGGAGATGATGAAGAGGGGTAAATGACAGAAATACCCGTCACGTGACTTGTACGTGTGGGTACTTAACGACAGGGACAAGTAGATTTAACAAAAGTTCGACCACATGGATGAAAAAGAACAAAAGTTAACGGAAGGAATGAAAAGTCGTTTTTTGAAAACCCACAGAGACGAAATTTGCACTTAACCCTAAATAAAGTAAAAGTTTCCATAAATACTTAATAGACATTAATGAAATACAAAATTTACTATTTTAGGATTAAGATTTTTATATTTTAAGAAGGATCAACTTCATCAATGTGGGGTTAACCTAATTGGTAGAGGTTTATGCCCCTTTGGGGAGAAACTAAGGTTGAACCTTATCATGAATATATTTGGGGTAGTTTTAGGAGTAGGAGTAAATTTGGTGTAATGTTTCATGTAACTTGTGGGCATATGTTAGAAAATAATTTATGTTTTCTGGACATTATTAACTAGCATATAATCAACTAAATATTTACTAAAATATGTAAATTTGCATTTATTATTTATGTTAAAAAGAAAATTTTTACGTTGAAATTATGAGTGTTAAAATGAAATTTCAGTTATCTTAAAAATAATTATCTTACTAATTACAAGTTAACATACCCGGAAGCACAGTTAACAAAACCTTTTATGATGGAAAATGATTGATCCTCCTAATTGGTCAACCTAATAATCCTCCTAATACTATAAAAATTTGACATGTGTAATCTACTTATTAGGAGGATTATTAGGTTGATGAATTAGGAGGATTTATCATTATTCTTTATGATTTATACATGAATATAAAAATAAATAATAAAAAATTTTTAGTAGTAGTAATAGTAAAATATCATATGGAGGTGGCCCTGGGTAAGGACCCAGCCTCTCTGCGCATCCAGGAGTAGAGGGAGCTGTAATTCGGGGTTGACTATGGGAAGCGCATCCAGGAGTAGAGGGAGCTGTAATTCGGGGTTGACTATGGGCCCTGGTCCGGGGGGAAACGGTGCCCTGGGAAAAGGAAGAGGCAGCCTTGGTGGACTAAGGAGGGGGGGGG
>JAOXNX010000033.1:33683682-33696056 GCA_028566075.1 Solidago caesia
TAGTATGTATGTGAGTGGGGGCCTCTAGGAAGCCTCACTCCACCATTTTTCAGGGGTTATTCTCATCTTACGCACATGTCACGTGTCGCAAGACGCCCCCCACTTTTGAAGCCTCACTCCGCTTAGTCTAATCCTAATATTAATATAATAACTTACCCATCAACTTCCAGGAGTTACTAATAGCGAACAAATAGACTTTTGAGCTGAAACATTGTAATGACCCAATTAATTCGAAAGTCCAAAATATGATATCATATGACATATATCATCTTTTCTAATAATAATACGGAGTACACAACAATATAATCGTACTCAATCCCGACAGTAATAACATCTTAATACGGAGTAGTAAGTACTAAGTAGTAACATCTTAATGAAATGACAAGTCCAAAGCCCACAATCTAATAAGACTTGTAGAGTTGTAGTAGTAAACAAATATGGGCCAGGCCCACATGCTTTGCGTGTGTTACTTGGAAACTTATAATAAATCCATCCTTATTGCCCCCGGCCCCAAGTCATTCTTGTAAACTTTCGCTTGAAATTAAATTAGGGTTTCTGTTCGCCTGAAATTACAATCGCTTGGCCGAGGTAAAGCAGCTATATATATATATATATATATGATCTGTATGTATTATTAAAATATAAATTGTGGTCAAAGTTTAATGAGGTTAATTTGGTGGTAAATTTTAGGGCAAATTTGAGAACAATGTCGCATGTGTACGTTGGAAATTTGGATCCGCGAGTTTCAGAGCGAGAACTTGAAGATGAATTTCGCGTCTATGGCGTTCTAAAGAAGTCAGTTTTATTATTATGTATATATGAGTTATTTGTTGTAAATAATTTCTGATTTATTTTTATGTAAAGAATTACAGTAGTTATTATTATTATAATGATGACGGTTTGCTGTGTGTTTGGAAAGTGTGTAGGTTGCTAGGAGACCACCTGGTTATGCATTTGTCGAGTTTGATATTTATTTATATTCTGGTCAATTATAAACGAATATCCAACGTGGAAGTCAACATGGATGACGAGGTGTTTAAAATTCAAAGGCAACTGGTTACACATTAGCCTAATTCGGTCACGACCCCACGAACTTAACTTTATCCGGTTTCCAAACCCACGTTATACGGTTTAGAAGTTAAGACCTCAATACAATAAAAGATGGATGGTTGAGATACTTTCCAAATAATTAGCCCTATCTTTTAATGAAAAATAACAACATAAATATTGTAAACACTCTAACTTAAAATTAAAAAAAACATATATGTTATTACAAATAAAGTTATTAGAACTATTTTAACAATGTACATGGTAAAATATGTTTTTTTTTTAAATTTTAAATAAATAACATAAAAATTGTTTGTTTAAACGAAGTTTTTATCTATAAAAATAACGTTGTTACTTTGAAACATTTGAAAATGTGTTAAATTTTTAATTGAGTTATTTTGTATATATACACAAGATTTAAATCTAGTTAAAAAGAAATGTATTATACAGAAAATGGATATATTTAAAATTCAAAATCACTTTATAATTTAATGATTTTAATCTCTAAATAAAACAATAAAAAAATAAGTATAATTCACATGTTTACTTACATTTAATGATAAAAGCGTTCAAAAAAGAAAAGAAAAATGTAATTAAGGATTTAAGGTAACTATGGTGTTGACTATAGTTAGAAAAAGGAATTATAATAATATTAACACCCCTCCCATTTCACACTCTATAACAAAAATATAATAAATTAAAGGAAAAAGTGTGTTAAATAATAAATTACACAATCTTTTTTTTTTCTTTTCATTATTATTTATATTTATTTAATAAAAACTCACATTTTTCTATCTTTTTTCTTCTTCTTCTTCTTCTGCTTGCTTTCTTGAAAGTCTCTTGGAGACTTGGAGTAACTGACACTTTCTCTGCTGTATATTTCCCGCCGGTGTTGTGCACTTTTTTTTGTTCCGGTAAGTCTTTCATTTTATATCTTTTTAACTGCTGCTGTAAATAAACTTAATTTTGGGCTTTTTATAATGTTTAGATGAATATATAGATACATATACATATAGGAAAACAAAACCCACCATTTGCCTTTTGAATTACATATTGTTTTAGGGTTTTATTTGTAAGTCTAAAGTGTTTCTTGAAGTTTGATATTTTAATATTTTTTTTTTCAGGTGAATTTCAACAAAAGTTGTCATTTTTCATATACCCTTTTGGGAACTTGGTTGTGAGTATGTGTTGAATTTGGATAGTTTTGATTCTTGATGACGGATATTTGTCACTGGTGTTGTAGCTGGTGATATATAGAGGTGGGTATATATATATAATATATATATTTATGCAACTATATAAGAATTATTGTTTTTGATGGTAATGCTTATTATATTTATGCATTAGATGTTTGTTTTTGTTTTTGATGATGAATGTATGAGAATCAGATCTGTTTGAATGTTGAGTTAGGGTTATAGGGTATAGCCGTATAGGTTTGATAAATGTAAGAGGAACATAAGTGTGATTCTCAAGTTCCCTTTGGGTTGGTTATTGACAGTTAATGGTAGCAAATGTTTTAGATGTGAAATATTTCTAAATGTAGGTGGATGGCATTTCTTTTTTTGTCTGATTTTATA
Source organism: Solidago caesia (assembly GCA_028566075.1). NCBI lineage: Eukaryota > Viridiplantae > Streptophyta > Magnoliopsida > Asterales > Asteraceae > Solidago > Solidago caesia. Next base: position 33,686,307 of record JAOXNX010000033.1, read on the forward strand.
ATGAAGATGCCTTTTAGTTGATTTACGTAGAACCAAGATTTCCGAATTTGATATGCTTACTGAAACAAATGACTGGTCATAGAATCGTTGATTTGCTGAAATAGGGTTAATAGTAGGAGGTAATCATTTGTAAGTCGGTCAGAATTTTGTTCGTCAAGATACGCAGTAAAGTTTGAAGTGGTTGGCCACTCGAGCTTAAAAAAGAGTAGATTTAATGATTTACTGTGCGCACGTGTGGAGGTTCTATCTCAACAAGTCAACTGTTTTCTCTTTAATCAGTTTTGAGAGTAAAACCTGGAGTTGTAAACCCCCGAATTTGATATGCTTTAGGGTGTGTTCGTATTTACACTAGTAATTGGTCATCATAAAAAAATTAATTTGTTATGTATGGGTTAGTAGCAGGTAAAAAGCAAATGTATTTCGAAGGTGTTAGAGTGCGGTCAAAATAGGCTTATAAATTTGTTGTAAGTTAAGATATGTAGAAAGGTTTTAAATGGTTGGCCATCCGCGCTTAAAAAAGTAGCTTCCCTATGCACGTGCGGGAATCCTTTGTCGACAAGTCAACTGTTTTCTCTTTAGTTTTTTTTAAAGATGTCTTTTATTTCATTAAAGTGGAATCTTAACCCCTCGGATTTGATATGTGTATGTGGGTGTTTTGCATATTTGAACTAATGATTGGTCATAAAATCATTAATTTGTGAAATTAGGGTTAGTAGCTGGCATATGTTAAATGGAAGTCGAAGATGTTAGACTTGGCTCAGAAGACTTATAACTGTGATATAAGTTAAGATGTGTAAAAAGGTTCAACGTGGTTGGCCATTTTAGTGTAAAATGACTAGAGTTCAGTAATTTACTCAGTGCACGTGCGGTTCTTTCTCCACAAGTCAACTTTTTTTTTTTTCCTTTCTTTTTACTCAAATGTTGATGTAATAAACCATTGTATTTGACAATTAAAGCTCAATCATTTGAGAGTAACTAAAATTTTGAAATATTGGAAACTGTACTTCATTTTGGACTTCATCAAATTTAGAGATAATTTTTCCCTTTTGATCATCGTGTTAGCAGAAAAGGATAGCAATGGGATGGGACTAACTTGAAACACAACCCTCTATATGGGCTTACTATGTGTATAAACGAGGATAAAGTATGGACTGGGTTTACGAAATACCAATTGAATAAACAAGATGATTATGGGGTTTCCATTGAAACCACAAAGCTGCATCATATATGCTAAAAAAGGGGTTATAATTTTAAGTATACATTTCCTCGATCATATATTTTATGTTGGCATAAGACTAGGTTAATCGATAAGTAGTATATGTTTTCTAAAGGGGATGAATATATGTGTTTTGTGTTTTTGGGGGCTTTGGCAACTTCAGGTAACGTGTTAACACAATAAACTTGTTTGCCTTTTGCTTTTCTGCACATTTCCTTGTTGCCATTATTACTCCTACCTGCACTAACGGCTCATGAGTAACATGTTATTTGGGGATCGTCATTCCCGTTCTGCTTTTTCGTTTTCTTTTTTAGAAAAGATGGAAAATCTCCTTTTACTATATTCATATCTAAGCTCATGAAAGTTTTTTTTTTTCTTTCTTTTTAAATCTTTTTATGGATATTTTTTTTTGTCCATTTACCAAGTCATCAAACATGGGTATCTTAAAACTACATAGAAACTAATTTTATTTTTCTTCCAAAATGTTAAATTTGTCAATCTCCTTTTTCAAATTCAGTGAGTAGACACAACATGGAATATGGGACACTACTTAATACATTTTTATTTTTCTCGAATTTTGTCATCTTCAACTAAATGATTTTGAATTTTTTTTTCTTATCTCCATGACAATCATATGTTTCCTTTAATGCATTACAACAGGGAAATTTGTATCCATAGAAAACTATAGAAAGGGAAGAAATCATTTATGGGCAACGTGTAGGAGTGGCCTTTGCATGTGTAATCCTAGTTTTTCATCCTTCTAAGAATGGACTTGTATTAGCCGAAAGTGGAAAAGGATCAAATGCCGAGATATGGGCTTGGCTTGTGGCTTGGAAAGCTTAGGCTCAAGCCCTGCTTGCATAGGATTGGTTCTGATGTACTGGTATAAGAGTTACCTTAGCTCGGCTTGTAAGGATGAGTTTCCAATTCTAAAGGCTCATTTAGGATTGTGTGAGCTTGACCCTTGGTTCATTAAAATCAGACCAATTTAAAAATAAACCATTGAAACAAAATCACTAATGCATTATACCAATACAATTTTACAAGTCTTCAATAGGCTAAGGCTAGTGGACTAAGTGATACAAAGCACATGATGGCTTGCAAAGGTCCGATGGAATCATTTAGGCTTTCCAAGCTGTTAAGCTTGAGCGATAGTAGGCTTGAGCTCCATTTGGGTTGACTTAGGGTTGTATATTGACTCTTGTAAAACATTATAAAATTTTCTATTCATCCTCGAGTTCCATTTCGAAGAAAGTGGACTTTTTCATGCAAGGATTTTTGTCCACTTCCACTATATAGATAACTAAAGCCATATAGTAAGAAAAGCAGTAGTATGAACTACAAGCCTCTTGCCCCAAACTAGTCACGGAAGAAATGCAAAACTGAAAAAAATGTAAACCACACACGTCTCTAGCTTGACTTTTTAGCATTAGGTGCTTTGTTTGTTGAGTAGATGAAGCGAATTGAATTTTGAATTGGAACTCTATGCGTAATTGATGGTCATCTTTTTGAATATAATATTTGATTCATAAATGCAGTTATCGGTGCACCGGTCATTCAAGTAATTTCTATTTATTTCATGATTACGGAAGCAGAGGCAGATATTGTCCTATTTAGCCACGATGATGTTTGGAAAAATTTTCAAGCAATTTGTATCCAATTCTCATCTGTGAGTTAGAAATTTCTAAACCGATAATGATTTCAATTGAAATGTGATCTTCAAATCAAGTATTGATTGATATAGTCCTGGAGGAGATTTTTAATCTACATATACTTGATTTCTTTAATCATGTCTCCATGGTGGAGTAAATCTTCATCAAAAGAAACAAAAAAGAAAGCAACTGGTGGCGGTATCTTTGGTACAATTCAGCGAAAACTCAAGAGCCCATCTGATTCGAAACAAAACTCATCTAGAAGGCATAGTGAAGTTGCTTCTGAAATGGGATCTCATTCGCGGGTCGGTTCTCGGTCGTCTTCTCCATCGACCCTAGTTGTCCGATCCATAAGTTTCACAAAAAGACCTGATGCCCACCCGCTCCCACTCCCTAAAAATATAGTGGATACAGTTCGGGTTGATTCAGGAAAACGGGCATCAAGAAAGCCAGGAGGTGGAAAAGGCTCGTCACCTTTGATGCTTTCTCCACTTCCTAAACCTAATCATGCTCATAATGCACATGGTCAAGCGGATGTTGAAGGTGAATTGGCAACAGATTCGGCTTTCACTGATAGTTCAAGTGATAGTGAATATCCCTCTGATTCACGGCTGTTAAGCCCTCAAGCATCCGACTATGAAAATGGACACAAAACTTCTACAAACAGTCCTTGGTAAGTTTTCATATTAGTTTTTTGAACATTTTTTTGGATTTATTTATTTTAGGTTTTTTTTTTCTTCCTGACGTGTAAAGCAGGAGTGCTGATTTCTTGCATCTCTATCGATATTATATTTGCCTCTTTTTTGCTCTAACAGTTTTCTTAAATTGGAAAATCAAGAATTAGTTCTACCTATCTGTATTTGTCAAGTTAGCCTTTTTTTTTTTGTAATTAACCCATGTTATCTTTTATCTTTAGTCGTGGTACAACTATAACTGAAAAGAAAAGGGAGAAAGCGAAGCCAGTGAAAGCATGTTTGAACAATCAAACGGTGCCAACATCGCCAAAGCGTCGTCCTTCAAGTCGTCACATGGCGAAATTACAGATACCTCAACCAGGTGCTTTTTTTAGTGCCCCCGATAGCTCCATGTCCAGTCCATCTAGAAGCCCAATGAGAGTATTTAACCCTGAACCGACCCTAACTGCTGGTTTCTGGGCCGGGCGGCCTTATGCTGACGCGGGTTTTCTTGGGTCAGGCCAGTGTTCTAGTCCAGGATCAGGTCACAATTCAAGTCACAATTCAGTTGGAGGAGACATGGCTGCGCAGTTGTTTTGGCAACATAGTAGATGTAGCCCCGAATGCTCACCCATACCTAGTCCTAGGATGACGAGCCCCGGTCCGAGCTCGAGAATACAAAGCGGGTCTGTCACACCATTACATCCAAGAGCCGGTGGGTCAAACATTGACCTACCTACTCACTGGTCTGATGATACGATTAATGGAAAACAACAAACCCACCGACTACCCCTTCCCCCACTAAACATCTCGCACACTGGTCCTTATTCACCCTCGTATTCAACCGGAACCACCCCAACGGTTCCAAGAAGCCCGGGTAGAGCCGATCTTTTGGCTAGCCATGGTTCACGCTGGAAGAAGGGCAGATTGCTTGGTAGAGGCACATTTGGTCATGTTTATCTTGGCTTCAACAGGTTCGTGATCAAATAATTGTATTTTCATTTACTGTCTGACGTATTTACTTTCTGCTTGTTTGACTTCTCTGATTCCTGAACTTTAGTGAGAGTGGAGAAATGTGTGCAATGAAGGAGGTGACTTTATTCTCTGATGATACAAAATCAAAAGAAAGTGCTCAACAGTTGGGGCAAGTAAGTCCTTTCACTACATCCTGTATTTATTTGTCACTCCTCTTTAAGAAAAAAACATTATTCATCTTATTGGAAGTAGAAACTCAACACCTGTTCTTAAAAATTTGCAGGAAATTGCACTTTTAAGTCGTTTGCGACATCCCAACATTGTGCAATACTACGGATCCGAGACTGTAAGACAATCCATTTTCTAATATCGATGCACCCCTGTATCTTGCTTGATTATCTATATGTATACTCCTCTATAATACATTTAACCCACTACACTCCAAAAGTTTTGAAACTAATATAATATTCATTCCTTTATTCATCACAACCACTCATTTTCACAAGCCCTATAACTTTAAATCTCAACCACTCATATTTCAACTCTATAATTCATTTCCCACAACCATTTAATAATTTTAACTCTATAAACAAAACGATACGTTAATAAAAACGAGTCACCCGTCCACCACCATTCGTCTCCGACCACGAAGTGTTCGGTCCCGTTGCATTGCATGGGTACATGCTAGTAATGTTACAATGATATATGGTAATATTTGAAGTATTTTGAATATTTATAATCTACCAGGTGGATGACAAACTTTATATTTACTTGGAGTATGTTTCGGGCGGTTCCATTCATAAACTTCTCCAGGAGTATGGACAGCTGGGCGAAATTGCAATCCGAAGTTACACTTATCAAATATTATCAGGACTTGCGTATCTTCACGCTAAAAATACAGTCCATAGGTGAGTTCAGTTTTACCACCTCTTGTTTTATCTTGCTCTGGTGCTTCCAATATTACCCAAGTTGTATTATTTTTTCATAGGGATATTAAAGGAGCAAATATACTGGTTGACCCTAATGGACGTGTAAAATTAGCCGATTTTGGGATGGCAAAACATGTAAGACAAATATATCTTAGCATGTAAAAAGAATGGCTCTTTTGGTCTCTAACTTGATTGTACTGTGCAGATTTCAGGCCCGTCATGCCCATTATCGTTCAAGGGAAGTCCATACTGGATGGCACCTGAGGTTATTATGCCTGCCAAACATTTTAGTTTTAAGTTTTTTCAAATATATTCAATGATTAGAAATGCTAAATTAAGCTCAACTGTCTCAGGTTATTAACAATAATTCAAATGGTTGCAATCTTGCTGTGGATATTTGGAGCCTTGGGTGCACCGTGCTAGAAATGGCTACAACTAAACCTCCATGGAGTCAGTACGAAGGGGTTAGTAGGATAAATATAAATAGAATAAGTTTAAAACAGGAAAGTATGTGTTTTAATATGTAATATTGGTTCACTTCATTTTACAATTTTATTTTATTCTTTCCTGTAAGGTTGCAGCTTTGTTCAAGGTTGGTAACAGCAAAGAACTTCCGGTGTTACCCGATCATCTTTCAGATGACGGTAAAGACTTTATTTTGCAATGCTTGCAGAGGGCGCCATCACGCCGCCCTAGTGCTGCCCAGCTCCTTGACCACCCTTTTGTTAAAAACATTGCTTCATCTGAAAGATTGATACCCAACCCTGGCCCAATCACAAATGCAATGCGATCTTTGGTATGATTTTCCAACTTTTTTTTTGAAAAAGTATCTGTTTGATGTTGGACTTTTCAACTGATTATTTATTCTTTGATGATTGTAGGGCATTGGACATGCTTCTGAAGGAGTTTCAGGCCTTCACTCTAGAGGTCACATGCCTCGTAATATATCATGCCCGGGCTCCCATTTGGGCAGCCCACTTTTTCATCCAAGATCTGCTCAAAATATGACTGGAAGGCCATCTCCGTCTCCGATATCCAGTCCACTGGTCATCTCGGGTTCATCCACACCTCTAGCTGGAGCCGGTGGCGTTGGGGCCGTACCCTTTTATCACCAGGTTCCAAAGCAATACACTCATGAGTTTACGGGTTTGAATTTGACTCCAAGGTCTCCCACCAGATCATTCGCCTCGCCTATTAACGTACCCCGCTTTTATGACCCAAAGCCTGATATGTTTCGCGCAATGCCTCAAGGGTCCCCTTTTTTTCAAGAGATAGTTCACTCAGACAATGATTTTTTAGGGAACCAAAAGGATACATATGGGGGACAGTCAGTGTTAGCTGACCGTGTTTCTCAGCAGCTTCTGAGAGATCATGTCAAACAATACCCAACTATTGACCTCAAGCCCACTTCGCCAGTGGTTAGTCAAAGAGGATGGAGTTGACCCCATTTTAGTTGACTAAAAGATCATATTATGAATAATATCTATATATATATTATATATATTTTCTTTTTTAGGCTCATAATCCCTTTTGGAACATGAAATGGAAGGAGGGATGCTATTTTAACTTATAGGTACGGTAAATTTCTCATTGAACCTTGAAGAAGGTGATGAAGATTTAGAATCTGATTAGGCGTTTTGCGGTTATGCAGATGGATAGCTTTTGAAACTCCAGCATTTTAACAGCAGTTCATGGTGGATATGTAAAGAAGTGTACACCTCATACTTGTTATGCAGCAGGGACTTGTGGGCTAGTTTTTCATTATGGGTCGAACACCGTACAGGAAGAAGTTAGATTTTAGAATCCAGATTTTGGTGAAAAGTTTAGATTGTTGTGTAAGATGTAGCACATGGTTTACAGTGAAGTTGCTAATTTCTGGTTTAAACTAGAGTAAGGAATGAAAATAGTGGCTTAACCATGTTTTGTACACAACAAAAGCTTTATGAATGAGGAACTTCCTTTTGTCATGAGCTCAATGATGTTTTTGGACCTTTTGGTTACCTGTCTCTTTACAATAGTTGTATGAAGTTAGCATAACATAGTTAACAGGGGTCTCAACTGAGCCTAAAACCGCTCTTTCAAGGACATCTATGTAGGTATTTTAGGCCTGGATTTCTAAAGTACGGTCCCAATGTTGACAAGGAGGTCGAATGTAGGACCTTGCCGATCATCAAGTGATCAGTTCCTAAGGGAGCCTGTATTTCCCCCTTTGGAGGATAACATAGTACAGTTAATTTAAATAAATTATTAGCACATTTTCTGGCAAATGCAACTTTAAGAGTTTCAGTTCGTATAACCAGTTGTACAGATGTTATATATTCTTGGATGATTCAATCTGATTATGGAGCCACCATGCCCACGCTAAAATCCCACAGTTTCTTTGCCAGTTCCGAATCTTTAGCAACAGAACTCGGCTTTGCTTTGTTACTGTCTACGAAATACTCGCCACTAACCCCTTTCACTTGTGGGTGCAATGCCACATAACATGTAGTTGCTGCCCCCTGAAAATCAAAATTTAAGGAGGTTGAAAATGAGTCATTTCCTTAAAAATTTCTCCGGTTTAGGATGTAAAGATCAAGTGATCCAGCGGTAACCTGTGGGATTGTTTTCAGAAAGTATTAACCGGCCCAATTCATTACACCTGATCCAAGAACAATACAAGATAAGAAAAGAACTAACATGTAACACACGTTTTTGGATAATAGATATTAAGTTCAACAAAGATCTGATTGTTACCTTCAAGAAAGCTGTGATGACGTAAAAGGCTTGTTGCAATGGCACCAGGATGCAACGAGTTTGCAGTTAACTCGACCTTTTCTTCCTGGTTTTTTACAATTATGTAAATATCACACAGAGAGCTAAATATCAATATATGTTGACAAAAATGAAAAATATTGCAAATTTGAATACGATTACCTTAAATTGCCTTGCTAGCTCATTGGCATGCAGTATATTGGCCAGCTTTTACTGTCCATAGGCGCGTGGGGGGCCGTAACTACTGAATGAAACGAGTTAGATCAGATACACACACTAAAAAATTGCATACACCTACGTGCAATGATCTTCCGTTATGTACCTTGATTCATCATTTATTTTGTCAAATTCAATTCCTTTGTTTTCATATTGATGACCCATAGATGATACGTTAACTATTCTTCCTTCTTTTTTGTGTTCGTGCGAAGTATTCTTCATCATCTCGAGTAAAAGATTTGTCAAAAGAAAGTGACCTGGCAAATGAGGATACCTTCAGTTTCTATTCCTGTTTCTATCATGATATGCTTTCAAGCACTGTCACTTAGGTGGCAATTTCTACCCACTTGACACACTAATTAAAGAAAGAAAGAAACTGCTCAGTGCCGCCTTCCGCGGGTTTTGAGCCCCAATACCTCGACGGTGTATGAGAGAGGTTAAGATGTAGGCAGACCTTACCTCTACCTAAGTAGAGAGGCTGCTTCCATTTTTCTACCTAAATGGTTGAAAAGGCCCTCCAACCTTTGCATGGGATGGGGATCGAACCCATGACCTCTGTCTCCAGAGGTCAAGGTGTTTGCCACCGATCCAACCATGCTGGTATCAGTAGTTATAGATAAGACATGTTGAAATACAATGATATTATTATTTAAAAAATGTTTTATATCGAAGATGGTTAGTAGGATATGTATATTATACTTTGTATAATGATGGTGTAAAGTTAAATATAGATACTACATACTCAAAAATAATGATATTATTATTTGAAAATGGTTTTTAATTGTATATGGTTTGTAAGATATGTTTGTTATATATTTGTATAACTACGATGTGAAATTAAATATTGATAAAACATGCTTATTTATTGTAATACTTCATCCGTCCCAATTTAGATGTCATAGTTTGACCTTTTGAATCTTTTTTTTTTCAACTTTGACTGTAAATATTTTTGTTTGTTTTATATAATACTTAATGAAAATTATATTAATACAAAATATATTTATAACTCAATCCATTCATACATTTTACATCAAGTCGAAATATAAAGATATAACACGAACAAAAATAATTATAGTCAAAGTATTAAAAAAAAAATCAAAAAATCAAATTATGACATTTAAATTTGGACGGATGGAGTAATAAAATTGTCAAAAAATATATTATCTCCTTATTTATACAAAATCAAATATCAAATTACAATATGTATCTATATAATAAAGCAACATGACATTCACAATGAGGTTTACATTACAATGGCCAAATTCATTAGATATTACCACATAAGTCCTAAAATAAGTGTTCATAATAAAAATGACACATAATTATAGAAATAT
>JAOXNX010000033.1:33715136-33725362 GCA_028566075.1 Solidago caesia
TTTTATTAATGCAAATAATGACACTTCGATAACGTTAATATAATGTCTTGCCAATAGTTACATTAACCAAAACAATGACACTTTAATAACATTTATATAATATCTTATTATATTATATAAAACCACATAAAGAGAAGCTAAAACCCAAAATTAGATATAGTTAATTGTACAAAACAAATAACAAATGAAAATTTAACATTAATTAAAACATGATTAAAAGAAGCTAAAATTAAATAAATAAATTAAAAAAAAAACCCAAAATGAAAAGCTAAAACCCAAAGTTAAATATAGCTAATTGTAAAAAACAAAAAAATAGAAAATAAACATTAGGTAAAAGCATATGTGAAATAAAAAAAAACCATAATATAATAATTGGTAAAACCGAAATTTCAAGAAAAAAGGAAAAAGAAAAACTAAAACTAAAATAAAACTAAAAAACCCAAAAAGAAAAGTTAAGACCCAAAGTTAGATGTATTTAATTGCAGAAAGTAAAGACAAATGAAAATAAACATTAGGTAAAAGCATGACCAAAAAAAAAAAAAAAAAAACCAAGCAAACAACCTGCCATACAACAGCCTGCCACCAACCAATGAAAGCAACAAAAAGAAAAGTTAAGACCCAAAGTTAAATGTATTTAATTGCAGCTAGTATAGAACAAATGAAAAATAAGCATTAAGTAAAAACATGACCCAAAATAAAAAAGGAAAGAAAAAAAAAAAAAAAACCAAACAGGCAGCCTCACTGGCAGCTATACGGCAGCCTGCCAGCCAAATACCACCAACCAATGAGAGCAAGTTACCAATGAGAATAGTAACTTGTTTGTAATTGTATAGTATAGAATTTTCCACTTACTTTTTCTATAAATAATAATAATAAAATTAACATAGTGTCGGGTATGTAAGATCCTACGACCTAGTACGTTATATCAGTACACAACTACACATCAGTTTTCCTACGTTTACTTCTATTTTCCATAACGACCAAAAATACTCCTTTATTGAGTATAATTTTAATATTTGCGTGGGACGCGGATCAGCCTGGGAAAACCGACAACCTCGAGCCACTTTGACATCGAGAAGGGGCGATGGCCGATCAACCCCGGCCCCATACCAGTGCTCTAACACATGGCAACAACAGGTAAAATGTTGACTTAAACATTAAAATAATAGGAACAACATAATGTATCGAAGTCGATATTATCAAACTAAATATAATATGGATTCAAAGCTAATGACAGAAGCTTATGATGAATAAATAATACATGCATTATGATTTTGATGTTGATTTTATTAGGATATAAATCCGTTGGTTAATTGTCAGATTCTATATTTTGATATTGATAATATAGATTATACACATTAGTCTATTTTAATGTAATGCTTTTATCATCTTAACCTTATATAATTTAAAGTCAATGTAACAAACATTTATGTAATATGCAATATGATACTAGAAATATTTTACATCCATGATAACTTCCTTACACAATCCAAAACCGAGTTAACTCGACAAGTCGATTCCATAGCTCATCCGGTGGAAGGAAAGGGAGAGTGAATATAACGTAAAACATCTCTTGATCATTAAAGTTAGGCTCAGTTAACAACCCTAACATTTTTTATCTTCACCATTGGCTTTTTCTACAGCATAGATGAACAGTTTGACATCAGACACACTGTTAATTACAGATAAACATAACTACTTTTCTACTCATCTGGTGCATGAGAGTGCCCGAGCCGGACATGTGGACATTCCCTTTCGGGTTCACCACTTGACCATAGAATCTTGAGATCTCCCCTCTTTTTTCCCAATGACAAAAGGGTCCCTGCATCACATGTTGACCCATTATGCGACAATGTTCTTAAAGACTATCTTTTAACTTGAGAATTATCTACATATCATAATATTAAGATCCAAGTTCAAAACGAACATTACCAAGAGTGGAAGGAACGATATATAGCAAAGCCGGTTGACCATGGCCATCCATCAGATTCAATGCTATGTAAGTTACAAGGAGACCTGTGTTTAATTTCATAGGATCTCATTCAGAATGTTCTTCAACATATCTACCAATACAAATTTTTGCAGGCAGACTCTACAAGAAGAAAACCAGGAAATAAAAACAATAAGCCTTGTTATAGATCTTTCCTACCTAGTCCGTAAGCAAACATCGCCCACAAAAAATATCCAGCTCGAATGCGCTTTTTCGCCAACCAATCGTATCTGAAACATGTTTTTCAATCAAAAGGTTCTACCCTTTATATAAGGTAAAGGTCCACTCTTTAAAATCTATTGCCAGAGAAATAGGCAGGTCAGATAACGGGTCAAAATGGGTTCAGATCAATCTTGAGGATGGGTCAGAATGGGTCGGGTTATGTTGGGTTGACCTGCCAATACTTTTTTGTTTTTTAGCTTTTTATATAAAACGTATTAAAATAAGACTACAAACCTAAGGGAAAATGCAATTAGTAAACCAGGTAAGAGAATGTCACCAAAGCCAATGATACTAAAGCCGCCCCATGGATCAAACATGCGTGGTATCTTTAATAGCATTGGGATACCATCCTCCCCACTATTGTCACCACGAGCCACCTATAAAGATAATAATCGCACTAAATTAGTTTGGCTTTTAGCAACTAAACGCAGTTGACAAGTGAGAAATTAGGAACAAGGCTGATATACCACAATCATCACACTTTCATGGAATAATTTCTTGGAAATGAAAACCCAAAAAATGTCATACAAGAAGGCACAACCTAGCAGAACCGTTCCAATCTGAGCCACAAAACACAAACAACATTATTTTGAGATACTGTTGTTAGAATATGATTTGTTAAATGTCTAGAATACCCTTATTCAACAATATCCAATGCTTGAATAAGCAAAAATCTTACCTTGAGATTAGGTACATGCACAATCTGAAGTACCGTAATTATCAGTGCAATTCCCTGAGGGAATGAACAAAAATTATCATTAGTCAAACTTTATTAATAATATCCTGCATGTTGGTCTTATATGTAAAGTTGACGTACAAGTATATCTTGACCAATCCACGCAAACTTAGATTCGCGATACACTGCCCAGAGAACAGCAAAGACTATGCAGAATGGCAAAACAGCTAAGGTAAGATATGAAACAGCTCCAAAGAACGGTACTTTAATGAAAGATTGTGCAGCATGTTTGAACCACCTGAAAATTTGAATACATATATGTCAATTGTCACAAGGCTCCAAAGACAAATTAGTCACTAATCTTTTATCTTATTCAATAAATTACTTCTTTATAGAATATTACATAAGATTTATAATACGATCAAAGACAAATACTAAGAGAAAAAAGATTGTACCTTGATAGCAAAGCAACTATGCATGTTTGCAATCCCTGCATGCAGAAAATAGGTATTTAATCAAATTTGTTTTTAGTATTGCTTTATTTTTCTATTGATTTTGTTGTAAATTTGTATTTTAGTTAATTTGAAAACTTTTAAAATATTTAGTTTAACAAGGGTAAATATACAAAATAAACATGCTAGGACATTTTTCTCGGTTGATTGTTCAAACAATCTGAACGATTCAACCTTCAACAGTCAAACACTGATTCTTAATATTCAGACTCAATTTAAAGTTCACATACCTCTACACCTCCTACACAGAAGATGACCACCAAAAGTTCAATGAACCATTCGGACATTAACTTGTAAAGGAGAACCAGGAAGCAAGAAGCAACGATTACAAACAAGATTGCTGATTTTGTATTGACTTCCACGACGCCACTTGTACCAGAAAACTTTGTGTTTGAAAGGTCCCTCGAAAAATCCTACAAGAACCAGACACCTCAAACCTCAATGCTCGCCATGTAGAACAGCCTAGCTTCAAAAATAGACAGAATACTTGACTTACCTCAAGTAATTTATCATGTTCTATAGCTGCTTCGTTAGCACTCCATGCAGACCAATAAGAAGCACACAATATGGTACCAACTGCCATCAGCCATAGAAATACCTCGGCTATGTCTACAACCGGTCTTCGTGGTGAGTACAACTGCACAGAAACTAGATTGTGGCTGAAAACTTTCAGAAAAATGTAGCATGAAGATGATGAAAATAAGCAGTTAAAGGCAGAATAACTATTAGAAGTGGCATTTTAGACTCAAATACTGAAGATTGGGTTGATTTGGATTATGTTATTATCTCTAACGGGTCAAATAGGTAATAAAAATCAAGCTTAAAAGAATACGCTTGATGATCATTTTATTCAAAAAAATGTAGCTAAACACTGAAATAGCATACTTGATAATTGTCTTTTACATTCTAATGATTTATTCAAAATCTGAGACACCCAACCTGACCGTATAAAAGATCATCCATTTTGACCAGACCCATTTTACCCGCTACTCAACCTGTCCAACCCCACTTTGTCACCATGATAATAACACAAAATGACTTACTTGATGAATGATTTGACAACATTCTCTCTAACTTCAAACCGGCATCCTGTGGAAGCATGACGGTTGGGATGTGTATGTCTAGATCAGTTTCATCAGACTCACAAACCATCTTATAGAGTTCTAAAGGGTCACACAAAAGAAGGGGAAAATGTTAGATACAATCCATTTCTAGACAGTACTTCTTCCATACCATAAAGTTGCTGCTTTTGACTTATGACTTTATGAGTTGGGACATGGTTAAAGTAAAATGCTTGACATTTGTAAAATACTAAAATGGACTTGTCTTCCGAGAGTTTTGCAAAAGCTGATTACGATTCTAGTCTTTTAATGAGAGAGGTAAAGTATGAAGTTCCCATAAGAAAACTGATTTTCATAATAAACATAAACTTATCTTACCCTAGCTTTAATCAACCAATGATCCAATTATAATCCCTAAAGTCGCAAAAATCGCTTCGAAAACGCATATCCAAACACCTTTGAATTTGTTTGTCAATGATAACGTGCACATATATAGTTTTAAATTGAACTCTTTCTAGTAAAAATGAAATCTTGAATTCTGCAAGAGACATCATGTAAAGGAAATCGCTATTCGGATCTCTTCAAGTTTTATAATACAACCAGCCGTTGCTTACCTCTTTGGTTATTTATTATAAGGACTGCTGAAGCACCAGCAGCTTGTGCAATGTTTGCCTTTGTTGTGAATCGGCAGTGACCTCGGGTCACCATGATAACATCACCCGTAAGCTGCCGCACGACAAAAAAAAGGTTAGCATTAATCAACTGTTTATGAGAAGTGGAATTCAATTTTGTCAGCAAATATATTGAAGACTGTATGAGTTTCTGATTAACATCTAAAATCCAACAGAAAGAGACCTTTTTCTTTGGTGGACTGCAACAATCACGAGGGTCTGATTGTGTAATTTTCGTTCGATCTGCATTTTTCTCCTTAGATACAATGGTAGTTCCAAATCTAGCACCAACACCGACGAATTCAGCACCTTCCACACCATCAACCCAAGTTTGAACTTTTACCTAAAGAAAACAGTAGACGAACACAACATATAACTAAGCTATTTAAAATTGAACATAAAAAATGTGACATAGCTTTGGACAGAAACTAGAGTAAAATGGGATTAAAAAAAGCACTTCAAATTAAATATAAGATGAAGCCTTTTTTAAACTGAATAAACTTCAAATATGTAAATATAAGTTTCTCGATATAACACAGTCATGCTATAACCGTACTTCAAACCTCTATCTTCGTAAACAGAGGCCCTATAGCCTAGCGGTATTAGAGGTATCCATCAATCAAGATTCAAGAGGTTGTGCCATTGTGGGTTATAGTCTCATTGTGGACATACAGATCAAAGTAATAGGGGTGATTCCTACACCACAAAAAGTACTTCATCCATCACATTGTACTTTTTAAAGCAAACTGTATAGACATATTAAAACGATGACAGCGGTGCATGAAGCAAACTTTGTGGTGTACGAATAATTTCCCTCGAGGAAAATGTGTGGATATTCTGATATTCTCCTTCAATAAGAAAACCTATATTTCTTCTCTATCTCTATCTCTATATACAAATACAATGAAGCTATAACTTGCTTTAATATTTAAATTAACGGGTAACCGGATTAAAGATCCTTGTTCAGGGTACACAAGAAAAGTCAAGCCTTTGGCTCTGATGTACCCGGTCATCCCAAATGTTTACCCAGTGAGGTTCGAGACCCTTAGACACCTTACCTCTATTACTTTAATACTTAAATAAAATTCAAGTATATAAAACACAGTTGAGCTATAATGTCACTTCAAATATGTAAACACAATACACAACATAACTAAAACTTTCTTCAAATCATTAGATATAAACATGCAATCCAATATATGGATCAAACACCTCGCAAACAATTTATCACATATCAAAAAAGACAATAACTTTCAAACAAATAAAGTGTACCCAGTTCATAAATTAAATAAATATATCAACTAAAAATGACAAATTTAGTGGGTTTTTTTTTTATCGGCAAAAAGAGACAAATTTAGTAAAATAAAAAGTAGGAGTGTAACATTATGTTTACCAGGACAAAATCATTCTCACAACCAGGTTTCTTGGGGGCCAATTTGTCATCATGAACAATGTCACCAGCAGTCACTTGGGTATGACTGTTACTAAACAAAACAATAACTAATGGTATAAACCAACAATATCTCATAAAACCCATGATAATCTTTTACTCACTGCATCACACTTTTCAAGATATATACAATATATATATATATATATATATATATATAGCAGTGTGTGTTGTGGGTAACAAAAGTGATGGGTTTAGATATGTGTGTGTGTGTGTGTGTCAAGTTGCAAAAGGCAATTAAAGTTAGTTTGTGAGCTGAAGAAGAGTGACGTGAAACATGAGATGAATACGACGTGGTTGTGAAGATCTTGTCCGGATCCTGCCGGAATAAAACCGGTACACTTGGGGAAGGTTTGTAGTGTGTATCTGTCATGTTTTACTTTATTGTCCTTCATGATATCTGGTGTTAGCACTTTAATACCCCCAAGTTAATACTCACAAATATGTATCACAAACAACAACGACCATATCCAATCTTGCACGTACGGGATGATAGGTTATGACATACCGTGAGATGTTGAAAATTGTCAATAAGAAGAAAAAAAAGTCAATAATAAGTGACCCAGCTACACAATGTTTACACAGACTAAATGGATAAATATTGAGACATATTTTTTAAATTCTTTCAATTAAAACAGCTAAATATTAAGTATTATTTATAAGTAATTGTTAAGAATCTGTCAATACTCAATACCGAAAACCTTGACCATATTTCTAAGTTTTTCCAAGCAAAAATCGAGTCACATAACTAAGAAATTCCTCAAAATTGCCGTTAGCGATTGAGCTTGAATTTTTATGCAAAAGAATCTGAAGTCTCTAATGGGATTACAATTAAAATGAAAAACAAATGTAAGAAAGTTGTTGATCAACACGTAGTTTTAATTTATAATGTTCTTTAAAAATATATATTTCAAGTCTAATATGAAGTCATTAATGGTTAAACTCGAGCTCTTTGAAAATAAACAAGCCGGGCTTAGGTGGCTCGAGCTCGACTTGGCTCGTTTACCACCCTAAGGCTATATAAGTTCTTCCATTTCATTTTTCATATGGAATTTAATTGATTTTAAACGGGTAAGGTTTTCCCTATTCGGGCTACCCGGGAAATGCGAGTCCTTTTAACTCAAACGATGAGGCCTAACCGGGTTATCCATGACCATATTGGGCAGATCAATTATTGCATAACTAAAATTCATTCAAATTATGATACAAGTTACGAATACATTGGATTGGGTTGTATGATATGATACATATATATAAAATAAATTAAAAATTAATAAATGGTGATTCATTGAAAAAGAGACATGTGGCCATGAACCCACATACGAACCGAGCCTTCAATTCGATCAGATCGCTGGACATGAGCATCTTTTTTGAATTTTTCTTAATATTATATTGGTCGACCCACTATTATGCTCACTGGTGATTCTAGTTTAAAATCTCTTTTTTGAAAAATGCATAAGATCAAGAGCTTGACCACCCCTGCTAACAAATCATTTTTCTAGTCTAAAATCTCTACATACATAGAGCCAATAATACAACTTTGTGTCTGGGAATGCTCTCCCCACCTGTTGGACCCCAATCTAGATCTAGTGCGTCCATTTCGTAAGAGAGGTTAGTCATCTTTTTTATATATCTACCATTATGTACAACAAATATAATAGACGGTATAAGTTAGTAAAACATGTTTGTGGTAAAAGTATTAAAATAAAGAACGAAATGCATTTTTGGTCCTTGTGGTATCACACCATTTGCAAGATTGGTTCAAACACATGCAAAGTGACGATTTTGGTACAATAAGTGAGTCTTTGTGTCAATCTTGGTCCAAAGTTAACATTTCGTCTATTCATACAAACAAGACCATTCTTGCAACTAACTCAAATACATATATCATCATCATCATCATCATCAAATCGGATCTATATTAAACACCATATTTATATCTATATCTATATCAATAAACTATTTGATCAAGATCATATACCTGTTATTTCAATAAACCATAAAACTATTTGATTTTTTATATACACCTGTTTATCATCATCATCTCAATCTTCTTCATTCACATTTAAACAAAAAACCCAGATTAACATCTTTATATGAATATATCCATTACAGCCCAAAAAACAAATAAATATATGATAGAACGTGTTGTTACAAAAGAATGAAACTCATCCGTATCTTCCAAAAGATCTATATACTTTCAAAATCATATAAACCAAAAAATGTGTTTTCATCCTCTTTCAACACTGTGTTTTCATCCTCAATTACAAAAAGAAGAAAAAAAAAAACTCTTTTGTCTCTATAGTCTATAATAATCACAATCAGCAAAACGTATACATATGCTTACAAACCTATAAATACGCGCACACACATAGATAGATATAAATGAGGTGTAAGCAACATTATACCGATCTCCATCAACGCCTCTTTTCTCTCATCGCTGCTCAATCACAATCACAATCACAATCTCAAACACTACACCCATCTATTTGAATCCATTCTCTAATTGCGGATCTTGTTTATAATGATCTTCTCCCCATTCTCATCACAAAACCCAATCAAAGATACTATATTTTCAGCTAGATGTAGATATATAGATATATGTATATATGGCGTGCGCGCGAGAGAGAGAGAGAGAGAGAGAGAGAGAGAGAGAGTGTGTGTGTGTGTGTGTGTGTGTGTGATGGCTATGGTGGTTGTTTGTTGTGGATAGGACGACAGCGTGGTAGTGATGGCTATGAGTGGCAACAGTAATGATGCTGAGGTGGAGGGGTTGAGTGGTGGTGGTTGTGGCCGGATTTAGTTGTAGTAGTGGTGGTGGTGGTCATAAAAAATTCAATCAGAATTATTGTTAAAGAAAAGGAAGAAAAAAAAAGTTATAGATCTTGATTTTTAAGTTGGGGAAAAAAAGTTGCAGATCTTTTACATGTGTGTGATGTTTAGATTTTGATTTCTATGTATGTGTGTATATTTTGAGCTAGTTGCAAGAATGGTCCTTTTTGTGTATAAAGACAATATTGTCCCTCACGTGAGGGGCACATGATTTCCTTAACGATAGAAAATTGACGGATCCGTCTATTTGGACCAAGATTGCAAACGGGGTGATATCACAGGGACTAAAAACGCCACTTTGCATAAGTTTGGACCATTCTTGCAAACGGGGTGATAACACAAGGATTAAAAATGCATTTCGTTCTAAAATAAATGGCACGGATATCACTTCCCATTTCGTAAGCCACACGATTTAGACCATCCTCACAAGTCACAAACATGAAACTAAAAAACGTAGCAAAGTGCTGCGCCATCGGCGTAGAACCATCCCCACCCACCAAGTTTGTTACATATAGACGCTGTTCATTCGCTGGTTATTGAAGAACAAAAAACATCCATGGTTGACGAGAAGATAATGTGAAACAGTAAGACACCATTGGGACTGTCTATTTTGGAACATATCAGATTAAAATTTAAAAGCTTGAGAACCCGGGCCTGGTTACACTTATGCAACAAAGTACTACTATGTGTTTTGCACTTTAGTCTTAACTACTCAACGTTTATTTATCTTTCCAGTAACTTCCATGAAAATGAAAGTAATAACACTTGCATCTACAAATTCGATCTACCTGGTAACCATATTTTAGTCGGGA
>JAOXNX010000033.1:33730724-33745940 GCA_028566075.1 Solidago caesia
TGGGGGGAAATGTGTGGCTAGGAATTGTTCTTTTGGTCTTTTTAAAATAGGTGTTCTCAATCTAACCCATCCCTATATATATATATATATTTGTTAAGCTTAAGTCGGTGGAGAGTTAAAATAAGATAGTGACAGATAAAAAAGTGACTTAAAGCCCTTTGTAACGATAAGGTAAATCCCCACAAGCAACTAGCATTGGAGTCGTCTTCAGTGTTTTTTATTTATTTATTTATTATTATTTCTCTTTAGTTATACCCCATATAATAGCCCAGGTGTAAAACTTCCTTGAGTCGGCCGATCACCCGAAATAAATTCCTGACTCCCCTCTCGCCGAGTCGAGTATGAGTCACGAGTTCTCCTACCTTGATATCTATCAACTAATGTTATGTTTAATTTTCGAGCTTTGAAATATTATGTTAATGTTTCTAAACAATTATGTTAAATTTGAAGTTTTTAATATATTTTTTAAGTTTTATTATATAATTTCAAAAATAATCATGTTTATATATAAAATCCCAATCTGGGTACTCCCGAGTTGAGTTCGAGTCTCCAAAAACTCCTGCCCCCTCCCCCGACCAAGTCGAGTCCGAGTCACAAGTTCTCTAACCTTGATAATAGCACACTCTTTTAGTTACATAATAGGCTTTTCCTTGAGTGAAAGCAAGGAAGTACATGTGCCAATAATATGGTTTGCGAATAATGTTAGTCCTTATAGTCGGTGAGGCTCACACCATTATATATTTTCCTGATCTTTACATTTTATATATACATGTATTTGAAGTTGTTTACATGTATTTCAAGTCGTTCACTTATATTTGAAGTTACAGTTTTGGTCACACATTACAAGAGGTGATCAACTTTATTTGTTGGTCATGGAAGTAAATGAAAAAATATTTAGGAAGGAAAATCTATATACTAAAAACTAACGTATTTTTTACAATAAGTATCCAGAATACGGTGTCCCTCTTTGCTTCCATTGGCTTCTACTCTTTGGTTCCACATGTTTTAGGTATGTGTAAACACGACAATTATTGACACCAACACAAGCACAAAAGCAGTATTCTTCAAAGAAGCCATGACTGGATGAGATTCTAAATATAACATGCGAAGACATGGTAGTCAAACACAACTATTATGACCCACAAATCCTACCTGGTGAGATTCTAAATATACAAGTAACACCATTCCTACTTCACTTTACCATAAACAAAAAAAGATCCATCTCAATCAACAAAGCTGAAAGACAAGCAAGAATGACTCACATCACTCCCGACTCAAAAATAGCTACCCGTAAAAGACAAGTCAACGAATTACCAGGTAAAAATCACATCTTACTGCATACTATATAATTAACACACATTGTAAAACCTTCCAAGACATAATAAAACGCCAATTACCAATGTTGCAATTCACTTTTACAACAGGTAAAGAAGGACCAAGCAAGAAAGGATAACCATAGGACCTTGCAAGCAAATGACAAAGCTTTTGGACGACAACCGATAAGAACACTAGACCTATCTTTTTGTTGTAATCTAACTTTAACAATATTCTGATTGATGTCATGCATTGTAAATATACTAAAAAAATACATGTTGATGCTTCAATGTCTAACTTACCATCAACTAATGAAATATCTTTTTTATCAGCCACACAAAAAGCATACTTCTTTATATAATCTACAACTTTAAGTTTGTATGAAATGGACTAAGTACTATAACTGACTTTAGGTCATATGATTTTTACCTTTCGTCAATGAATTATAAACCCCGTCACAACGCACGGGTAATTTTGCTATATATATCTAAAAACAATAGGCATTTGGTTCTTACTCTCACAACTAATTTAGCTGAAATGAAACAAAGACAACGACATCACGATAATTAAGCTTATTAACTATTAAAATTTGCAACTATCATCAAACATTACTTATAATTTAACGATTTCCACTTACACTGTATTCGTTCTTTGCTAACATGTCAAGACCCGCAACGAAGCGCGGGTAAAAATACTAGTTGATATAAGATAATTAATTTATTCGGGAACACATGCTAAATATTAAAAAATGTTCTTGAGTGGTGTGCAAAGTGGACTAATCATGGACATGTATCGTATGGCCGAGATATGGTAGCTACTAGCTACATTAATTTCCCCCAAGTTTATATATTTTATTTATTGTTAACAAGAGATTTTCGATGTTCTAAGTACGTTATCCATAATGATGAGTTGGTCTAGTGGCTTGGCATTCTTTTGGTGACTGAGAGGTCCCAAGTTCAATCCCCATCTAGGCCAATTTTGAGATAAAAGAAAGTCTCTCCATGAGGGCTTGAGTCTGGGTGGGCGGATTAGTAGGGGGTTTTTCCCCCATCGGGTATTTGAAATAGGTATTTCTGTTTCGAGAGATCTCTCTAGCGCGGACCCAGTTTAGACGACGTATGTTAGAGACCTCCCGCTGTCGAATCGCGACACGAAGATCAGGCAAAATTCATCTTTCAAAAAAAAAAAAAAAAAAGTACGTTATCCAATATTAATTGTTGATCTTCGGATGTATATATAAATCATGTATGTGATTTAACTAGTTGGATGATCGAGCCACGCTGCGGCTCCGCTGTGGTCAAACTTGGGTTATATTAACTCTTCCAATTTTTAGCAAAGCAGAATTTGTGTATGTGTGCGACTATGAGTGCTCGACCGATGATAAGAAAGAAAAGAGGATTAAAGATTTTGAAGTTGTAAAGCTTAACTTAGTTAGGTATGATCTCCAATGAGTATATTATAAATTAGGGTTCTTAGTTTTTGAATTTGGGGATTTTTATCATTTTGAGCTTTCTAATATTTATGGTTCCAGATATGAGATTATTGGGTTGTTGAGTTTTCTTAATGATAAAATCTCCATTAAGTGTTTGTCACAATAACGTTATTACAAGAATTTAATATCATGAAAGATAAATTTAAGAAAGATTTGATATTGAGTATGAGTATGAGTTATAGTCCAGCCAAACACTTTAATGAGTTGAATGATTGTAGTTAATTAAAGTCTAGAAAGAAAGATAAGGCTTGTATGATTATCAAGTAAATGATATGTGTTATGTGAATTGTATGCTAGGTTGTGAAATTGAGCAAGTGGCTGTATCTAGTCATTGTTTGCAAGGCGAGTACATATGCCTATGTTTATAATGTGGTTAAGGATGTGGTTATAGGTGGGTAAATTCTCTATGACCCATCAATATGGGGTCATAGGTGGGTGATGACTCACTGCTTTTAGCCAAACAGAAAGAAGGAAGTTTAACTTTTAGTTGTTTAACTAATCCCTATTATAAATTATATGCTTTATGCTTAACGTTTTAGTTGTTTAACTTTTTATTGGAGAAGGAAGTTCTTGTAGTTAAGTAAATTTTCAGTTACTTGTGAAGCTTTTGGATAAGAGGTTTGTATGCTACATAGATGCATTTTGAAGGTTACGCGTCCTAAAGATCATGTGCTCCCAAGTTGCCCATTTTGTTTACAAACAGGTCAAATGGTAGTCTTTTGAAAATGGTGTCGTTTATTATCAATATGAGTACAAACTTTTGTTGATTTGGTGTTGAAAGTCTTTTGCAAATATAACTAATGTATATGAAGTTGTAAATTAGTGATATGTAATGGTGAAGGTTGAACGGATCAATAGCCCTTTTGGTCGTTTGATGTATTTATTGTAGCTAAGCATGTTCATTTTGTTTAAGTTTGGGTCAAATTGACATCTGCATCATTTGGACAAATATGAAAGTGTATTGGTATCTTTGAAATGTTTTCATAAAAATTTATTTATAAAAAAAAGAAAAAAGAAAGAAAGGTCAAAAATTTATGGGCGTTACAGGCGTGTGTCATTCAAGACCAATAGTTTCCCTCTACCATTTATGGCCACCGGAAAATTGTGAAAGTGAAAAATCATTTTCCACCATCACAGATGGAAGTGACAACCACCGATACTTGAAGTGGCGCCGGTAGGGGTGAACCACCGGAACCAGAAGTGGTGCCCGGGAGGAGTGACAGAGAGAAGATATCGTGATGAAGATGACTTACGTATGAATGGAATTTTGACCGTGGATATGAATGGAATTTGACTGTGAATGTTTGGTTATGTGATTCACTGATTTGGGGACTATGGTTTGTTTATTTGTAAAGGAGACTGTTGGGGATTAGAGTTTGCTGCCAGAAATGGTGGCGGTAGTGACGGTGGCGGCTATGGAGGCGGTGATAGTGGCGGCTATGGAAGCGGTGATGGTGGCTGGGACGACGGAGTAAACAAATCACAAGCCCCGTTTACACAAACTTTCTTTCTCATATTTAAAAAAAAAAAATGGTGGTAGCAAAATCTTGGAGATATAGTGGAAAAGTTTTGATTTTGGCTAAAAATCATGGTTATGGTCACTGCCAGAGACGACGATAGTTGGTGGATCTATTATAAAAAGAGGGCCCGGAAAGTCTCATCGTCAAGTTTTGTTAGTGAGACCGAGATCCCCTCACTGGAAAAATGAAAGAATAGGTCCCAAGTCGATGATTCATTCAAAGATATAGCCTGTGTGCCGCGAGTAGGTCTTTTTGTTGGAGATTCAGCTAGTAAGCAAGGGAGGTACTAAATTCATTTTGGGTCATACAATCCTTGCGAGGACGTCTGAAGGCTGGCTAGCAGCGAAAGAAATGTATAGCTTGAAGAAATGTCTAGTTTTGTTGATGACTTGTGAATTTTGTTTATATAGCCGGCAGTGATCTTGATGACTTGTGGCATCAATACTGTGATTTTTTTGTTTGGATACTTTGTTCTATTGATTGGGTAAAAATTAAAAAATGAATATGAATGAAAGGGTGGAAGAAAGGGTAGTTGACTGAGTTAAAAATAAATAGATGTCACATGAGAATCCATCTCATCATTTGTTTTCTTTTATTTAATACAAAATAAAATAAAAGTTAATAAAGACCGGTCACCGAATAGAAAGGTAACTTTGTCCCAGAATAGTTATTAAGTTTTTTTTTCAACAAAAGACGTATTTTTTGTTCTAACCCATAAAATTATTTGATACAAGTTGGAGTACTTTTCAAATAATTAACCTCTATCAAAACCACACTCCACCATCACCCGTCTAATACTACAAAGTCTGTTACCATACTTGTTTGCTATTTCTTTATTTAGAAAATAAACAACCTACTTCACATATAACTATTCATAAATAGTTGTTTTACTGTTTTTTCTCTACAATTCTAAGGGGGGAGGGAGTGGGGTGGTGAAGTGTGCGGTGACCAAAGCAGTGAGGCGGTAACACCGCCGCAAGGTGGACGGTGAAGGGCGGTGAAGTGGTGGGGCGGTATTGGATGCCGAGGAGAGAGAGGAGAAGAAATGGTGTTTGTCATCACCCCCAATGTTAGGCAACGGCTATATGCCATTAAAAAAAATAAATTAACAGCAGCAGTGGTAGCAAGGCAGCAGCAGCGTAACAGAGGTGGTGGTGTCGGAAATGTGGTGGTTGGCAGCAGCCGCAGCAGGGGGCTGGTGGTGATTGTGGTTCATGTGGTGATGCTTTGGTGATGGTGTTGGTGATGCCGGTCGATCAAATAGAAAGAAGAGGAAGAGAGGTGATGGTCTCGGCTGTTGTGATGCTTTGGTGATGGTGTTGGTTGTTTGTTTGCTCAAATTACTACTCACGATCATATGTATAAAGTTAATCATAGTAGAACACTGTATAGAACTCGTTGTCTTCCATTATGTAATGTTTTTTTTTTAATTAATAAAATGTAATGTTTTTAATTTTATATAGTTTTTGTGGGATTTTATGTATTAAAAATAAATGGAAAAGAAAAGGTGATGCCACCAATGCCACCAAATTGGTGAAAATTGGGGTGAATTGGTGAAGTGTGAGTTGAAAGGTTTTTATTGGGTATTGATGATGTGAAAAATCGGTGAAGGGAGTGATAGGTGAAACCACTCCCTCCCCCCTTATCCCTCACTGATTATACTTTTGTCATCTAAGATTTACTTTCAATCCATCATTCCCACCATTTTTAAGTTTTTTTTTTGAAAGTTCACTATTATTATTCACCCACCATTTTTAAGTGGGTGAGTTTTTTTTTTTGAACATAAGTGGGTGAGTTACCCTCTTTTACTTTCAACGTACTTTTTTTTAATTAAACAAAAATATAAGACATTTAATACTTGGGAGCTGATATACTCACGGAAGATTTTTATGCATCCAAGGAAATTGTATGTATAGAGACAATTATACCCCTGTTATTTTAGTAAACTTTTGTTATGCTTTTCATTACAAGTTTAATACGAAACACAAAATGCACCCTTGAATCAATCTCTTATAATCTTGGTTATTGTTGACTGGTTATGTCTCCCTTCCATCATCGTCGCCTTGCTTCCACCGGAGTGGAGATGTGGGGTTGTTGTAAAATATAATCATCCCCGAGATTTGTTGTCGTCAAACAGGTTCCCAATCGGCCCCCCGACCTATACCAAAGTTGTCATCTTCAACCAGGAAAGCTTAAATTCAGCGATACTTCCGATTTCATGATGACATACAGCAATACGGGGAAATATATTTGGGAATGTTTGAAAAATGATTTGCTAAGTTTTAATCGAATATCTTATTTTATATTTAATTGCTAGTTGTTAGTATTAGGCAAAGGAAGGTTAATCGGTAAATGATGAGATCATGAGAGAAGCTTAGTAGAATTATTAAAAGTGAAAACAATCGTGATGTAATCACCGGCATCGGCTTTAATGAAATAGAGTCGGCAACTGTTTTAGAATTTTTGGTAAACTTTAGGCTACTTATAGGGTCAAACTAAAATATAAGGGTATTCTTGTCTTTACACATGGTATTTCTGTGGCCCAATAAAAAGTGTCTGTGTATAAATCAGCACCCTTGACAACAACTCCAATACCCGCTGCCACTCCTTCACCCCTAAGGTGTGTAGCACATTAAGAACAACATATACACGAGGTTTATATATATATATATATATATATATATATATAACTCTTTTTTTTCCCCAAAAACCGTGAGAACTCTTAAATTATGTATTGGATCATATGTTTTTAAAACTCATTCACATGTAAAATATTATAAAAGCTCATGTTGTAGAAGAATTTTTTTTCAAAACCTTCAAAATAGCCTTTTGTTCACTTATGCATAAGTTTGTTTACATTTCCGTTCACATGTGAACAAACGGCTATATATAAGGTTTTGGAGAAAAAAAATTCCTCTACAACATGAACTTTTATAACGTTTCACATGTGAATAAACTTTAAAAACATGTGATCCAATACATAATTTAGGAGTTCTCATGGTTCTTGCAAAAAAAATAATTTTGAAAATTAAGAAATGCTATATATATATATATATACTCTATTTTTTAGTGCATGTTTCCATGTTGATTCACAGATCTAAATTTAGTATAAAACTAAAGGGATACCCGAATAATGTGACGGCCCAGAATATGTCGTATTATGTCGTGTAAGACATATTTATGATTTTTTTATAATTAAAATTTAAAATTTATAAATTAAAATAAATTAAATGAGTTAAATGTATAAATAAAAAATTTGACTAAATATATAAAATAAGTATTAAGATTTAAGTTGCAGATAAAAAAATCATTTAGCATATCAAACTTTAAATATGGGATAGTAAACATGGGATAGTAGGGTGTGAAATTTTTGTATAGTATTAAAGATTATCAAATAATTATCTAACGCCTTTTGCTAAATTGTTAGGGCCTATATTGCTTCCCACCAACCTCCAAAAACCCTAGCAACCACCAACCGTATCTTTCTTTCTTTCTTTAAACCCTAACGACAACCTCCCAGTTTCTATCTCCAAAATGGAACCCAAAACTAATAAATCAAACATAATTTTAATCCTAGATTACGGTTCTCAATACACTTATCTCATCACTCGCCGAATTCGCAGCCTATCAATTTTCCCAGCCTGCATTTCCGGCACATCCTCTCTCGAATCGATAATTGAACTAAACCCATCTGTAATTATCCTCTCCGGAGGCCCTCATTCAGTCCACGCGCCCAACGCCCCGGTTTTCCCAGATGGGTTTGTTGAATATGTTGAGAAAAACGGTATCTTTGTGTTGGGCATTTGTTATGGGTTGCAGTTGATCGTGCAGAAATTGGGCGGGGAAGTTCGGGTTGGCGAGAAACAAGAATATGGTAAGATGGTTGTTAAGGTTGTTAAAGATTGTGTTGATGGGTTGTTTAAAGGTAAGAATGTTGGTGATAAGCAAGTTGTTTGGATGAGCCATGGGGATGAGGTGGTTAGGTTGCCTGATGGGTTTGAAGTGGTCGCAAGGAGCGAGCAAGGTGCGGTGGCTGCGGTGGAGAATCATTCGAGGAGGTTTTATGGGCTTCAGTATCATCCTGAGGTAAATATTAAATTGGGTATTTTTATATTGTATCTATAGTTTTAGTACTTTGATTCTTGTTGGTGGTAAACTAATTGTTATTGATTAATGTAAATCGGCTTGAATTAGTAGTTACATGTTATGTTTTGCGGTTTGATAAAGGAATAATGTATGTGTAGACCATCAAAGTATTCAAATTGTTCTTGTGAAGGTCACCCGTGTATCTAAACAAGTTCATAGGCCAGACAAGTCTTTATTGAGCGTCCCTTGTATGCTAGGAGTGGTGAAATGAAATAACACTAATGACAATCTTAGTGAGTAAGATATGCATAGGGTAAGTCATACACTGGAGGGAATGAAAAAGTTGAATACATGGTTGGCCTGCACATATATTATCCCTTCTATAAAATAAAGTTGGGATCAGTTGACTTTTCTTGACTTGGGTTCATCGTTGTGCATCTCACTGCTACTTATATAAAGCCGGCAATGTTAACCCATTTGTATAAAACTGGGCAACTATGGGTAGTTTTTCTGGATATCTGGGCTTGTCAAATTGGGTAAATTTGAAACACCACATCAAGAATTTCAGGTCATACTGGGTAGAATATCAAATGAATTTGGTCCAAAAGCAATTCATGTAGAACATAGAGGAAGACGGTGGACTCACTTTCCATCCTTTCCTTCTCTTTATTTGTAGGCTATTTTATTAATTTATTTATTGGTTTTTTGTTTAAATATTATTTAATGATCCAGTTTTTCATATTTCATCCTATATATCATTTTTTATTTATAATTTTTTTATAATTGCTTGTAAGTTTTAATTGTTTTTTTAATAAGCTGGTGGTCTTAAATTCCTAAATTTTATATTTGTTGTCTTTAAACTATATCACTTATTGATCAGATTTTTTCTTCCATTATTTATATATTGTTTTTCCTTCATTTATTAGTTCTAATATTATAATATTTCAATATTTATTTCTAATTGTTCATAGTTTTTCCAAACATTTGATAGTATTATGCTAAATATTAAGCTAAATATTAAGCTAAATATACAAAGATTGGTTGGTTTTAGCATGCAGGTATTTTTTTTGGACATTAAGTTTGCCCGTTTTGACCTGGACCCGTTTTGACCCGAACCCAATTTATACTATTTTCAAAACTGCCCGTATTGACCCGAACCCATTTTGACCCGGACGCGTTTTGACCCGTCACCCAACCCGATGCGACCCGTACATTTTGCCACCTCTATACTTATACTAAGATTCCATTTAAATATTATGAAGGTAACACATTCACCGGAGGGAATGGAAACATTGAAACATTTTCTTATTGATATTTGTGGAATTGTGGCTGATTGGAAAATGGAAGACGTTGTGCAGAAAGAAATAAATGTTATTAGAGATATGGTTGGGCCTCAAGATCATGTTATAGGTGCATTATCAGGTGGTGTGGATTCAACAGTTGCAGCTACTCTTGTTCACAAAGCAATTGGTGATAGGCTGCACTGTATATTTGTTAATAATGGCTTATTAAGGTGAGATTACGATTCTCTATAACTTTCTATTTGATCAGATTCATGCGGCATAATGGGTGGATTGGGTATCGTTGCAATTTTTATTTTATTTTTTTGAAACTGGTTGGGTTGACCTTGCACGTTCTGTCCAAAATTATATTCTTATAAATAGTTGGCATGTCAAATATGATTACCGAAACTATACTATTTTACTTTAAAATGTTGGGATTTGGATTTTAGAAGTTTTATTAATTGAATTTACACTTTGGACGATATTTGACCCGTTAGAGACAAAGTAGATCCTGAATTGACCAATTTGTAACCAAAATGGGTCGTAACTGCCACCTCTATCAAGTTTCATGTTGCCTTAAACTACATTTTGTCTTTTTAAAAATGTTAAATATATTTGTTTTTAGATACAAGGAACAAGAACGAGTGATGGAAACTTTTGAAAAAGATCTTCATCTTCCTGTTACTTGTGTCGATGCATCAGTGCAGTTTCTCAGTGAGTTGAAAGGCGTTACCGATCCTGAAAAGAAGAGGAAAATCATCGGGAAGGAATTTATCTCAATCTTTGATGCTTTTGCTCATGATTTACAGCGAAAATTGGGAAAGAGACCTACTTATTTGGTTCAGGGTACTTTGTATCCAGATGTAATTGAATCTTGTCCACCGCCTGGAAGTGGGAAATCCCACTCTCACACAATCAAGAGCCACCATAATGTTGGTGGCCTTCCAAAGGATATAAACTTGAAGCTCATCGAACCACTTAGGATTCTATTCAAAGATGAGGTTAACTTTTTTTATACTTTAATTATTTTCAACTTTACATCTTGTTTCCATTTAATAAGAAATATCTCATTAGCACATGTATTTCGTTGAATAGTTCAACCGACTTCTAGTACCATCACATTTAGTGTAGGTGGCAAAATGGGCAGGATAAGGGCGCCAGGTCAGAATGGGTTATTTATGTTTAGCTATATCTTTAAACAAACAATTGATCTTGCAAATAATACGAAGAAGATTTGGACAAAAAAAATTTAGTAGAATGATTCTTTTTTTATGTTTAGATTTTAACAATACAGTTTGCAATAATAAGTTAATTTGATTTCAACTGTATTGTTGGGAATCTCCACAAGAGCCCTGAGTAGTTTGCAATTGTGGACCAAATATGATTATATGTTCAATATATTCTTATTGTTTTGAAGGTACGTGAAATGGGTAAGATTTTAGATGTTCCACTGACGTTCTTGAAACGCCATCCATTTCCCGGGCCAGGGCTTGCAGTAAGAATCCCTGGTGATGTCACTCAAGGAAATGCATTGGATATCCTTCGTCAAGTAAGATTTGATGTTTAATTCTTCGAGTCTTTATTGTTTCTTTTCTTTCTTTTCAGTTTCACATGTTCTTTCACTTGGCGACATCTTTTATTATCTAACGTAAAATTCAGGTGGATGAAATTTTTATTCAAGCAATCAAAGATGCTGGTATCTATGATGAAATATGGCAAGCCTTTGCTGTATTTTTACCAGTTAAAACAACTGGTGTTCAAGGAGACCAAAGGACTCATTCTAATGCAGTTGCACTTAGAGCCGTTACAAGTCAAGATGGCATGACCGCAGACTGGTGAGCCAGTGGACACTTTTCGTACATCATATTTCTTTCATCACATGAAAATTTGAATTGAAAATTTTACCACTTATGAATTTCCTCGTGAAGATAAGCACATACTCCATCTGTTTCAAGATAGATATACATCTTTGACTTTATAGGTCAACCATAATAATTTCGTAACCCCTAAACTGTCGTGAATTCTTCAAATTTTCTCTTGAAAATTTGTATGAATCTTGATCTCCAAAGTCAAATTGAGACCCTTCTTGTACCAATTTTTTTCTCTTTATTGTATGTTTTCATTATTCTTTCGTAATCTGAATTCCAGGTATTACTTTGAACATAAGTTCCTAGACAACGTGTCAAGAAAAATTTGCAACAGTGTTCGTGGGGTGAACCGAGTATGTCTAGACATTACATCTAAGCCTCCATCAACAATTGAATGGGAATGAACCAGTGGCTGGCTTTACGCAAGTATGGGCTTCAGCAGGTTGAGTGACATTAATTCCCAGAATTGTTTATGCATATTTTTGGCAGCTTCTAGATTCTTGCATGTTGTTAATGAATTTTAGGTGAGGTTATAATGTTAATTTAAGTTGTCATGTTACGTGCACGTTAAGGGCCCAAATGTTGATAAGCAGAATTGAGTAGAAATATGATGTTGCAAAGTCTCGAGCATTAAGCATATTTTAAGTAGCAAGCGTTAAGTTTAACCTGCACTTGGTCTATTTAGATCAAGTGTGCTAAGTAGCTAATTCGGGGGCAACATATACCGTCCCTGGTGAGGTTCAATCTAAGTAGTAGAGTAGCATCGTTGGGAGTGACTGACCTTAAGTAGAATGCGGACTACTCATGGATTGGTTATGTCTTTCCATAACGAAGCCGATGTACCCCGAAAGGTTAACCCATCATGTCGGGTGTGAGGTTCCCTGTAAGGTTCCATGTGAGGTCCTATAACCGCCTACACACAAAGCCTTACTGTTGATTATAATTGGCATAACCTTAAGCCGATAAATCAGCTAAGTAACTTAAGAAGTTAAAGCAGAAATTGAGAATTGCTAGGCACATTGTAGGATTTGATAATCTTATTTGAGTAGAACTTGCTGATGTGAATATTTGTGCCTTATGTATGCATGAGATTACTTTTGTTGAAATGTTATAAACCGGCAATCCTTTTGTTGTACTAACCTGTTATCTTACTCAACTTTATAAGCCGATACTTGTTTTGTGGAAATGTGTTGTGCCCTCAGGTTAGGCAATAATGGAGCTAGTAGATATGCGAGAGATGGGGGTAGCTATTGACGATGAATAAAGATAGCTTTTAGTTACCCATTTACTAGTACCTTTAAATAAACTTATTTGTTATGCCGGTTGGCACTTCATATTGTTGATTGTGGATTTCCTTTAATTATTGTGATGATACGTTGTTAGTAACACCATTTAAAGTTGTTTAATGATTACGCTAGGAATCATTTGTGTTTTGAAAAGCGCTCCCGCATTTATTTAACGGAATTTATTAGATAAGTTAAAATCTTTTGGGAATTCACATCCCGATACAGGGTGTTATATTATTATGTTGGAATGAATATCTATATTAGTATATTCTTAATCGTGTGTTGTAGTATGTATGGGTGAAAGCCAAATCCCATAATATATAAGGTAAGCATGACGCTTACTTGAATTCAGAAATGACAACGTCATGAGTAGTACGCTATTAGGATAGTTGATCTTTACCTTATTGTGATGGAATGAATGAATATATTATATGAGTTTGGTTCTTCTACAAAAATTTCTTAAGATAAAACAAATAAGACAGAACCTTGTGATGATACGTATCTCATCCTTATTAATTATATATATTTTTTTTGGATTAAGGATATTCTAGGAATTTAACCACCCTAACATACTTACCTATCTTAAGTAGTTAAATTATTTTCCCTACTATGACAAACACATCCATCTTTATCCCTTTCCCTTTCTCTATCCTATCCATTTTTTCTATCATTCTCTGTATCTTTTTTTATGTTCCAGAAACAAAGTAACATGTATTCTTTTTTTCATGTTTTAAAAAATAATTAAAATATTCATGTACTCAAGGATTTTATTTTCATGCAAATCGAGTTTATGTCCAACTATTATTCATATTTTCTCAAGTAAGCCAAACGAAGTTGCATCATATGATGATTTCAAGATCTCGATTTACAGATCCGAATACGATGTATACCAGTAGCAAGAAACCTAATGGGTACGAAACTCGATTTGCAAATCTAAGTATGGTGTATATCAGTAGCAAGAAACTCGATTGCATCAAGCTCTCGATTTGTGTAATATCCCAACAAGGCGGAATAATGAGATGCCACTAAATGTACAGCTTGACATGGAATTATATAGAAATGACTAAATGAACAAGGATTTCCATTGAAATTAACACAAGTATTCAATTACAATACAGAATGTCATGAACGTTACAATGATCACTAGTATGTGATTACCAACATTCTACCCCACAGGAAGGGTGCATACGAGTATCATACTCGAGAATATAAAAGTCAGTCAAGGAACCATATCTAGAGCGCATATCCCTGAATACTAATCTAACAAAAGTTGCTCCAGTTCCTCGATTCAAAAGCTCCTGCTCCTATACCAATCAACCACGCCTAGCTTGATCACCTGAAAAGTACACTAAAACAAGTCAACACGGGGTTGGTGAGTTTGTAGGTTTTGAACAAAAGAACTTTGTAATGAACTTGAAACCTATCGAAAAACGTTATGAACATGAACATGAACAAGAACAAGGTTTTGTACAATATACATATGAGCTAGAGTTACATACCAAATGTCTCGCATCCACACATAAGCACACAATCACATAAATGAACGAAATGAACATAATGAACGAACGGTCGGGAATAGTACTAGCGCACTCATCGTAGTACAAATGAACAAAACCCATGAACGCAGGCCGACTTGGTACCAAGTAATGAACATGAACATGAACGGTCCACGTGTATCGCAATACACGGATAATGAACAAGTAACTCTAAAATAAACAGCTCAAAGAACATTATATATATATATATTGTACGTAAAATAAATAGAAAACAATAATCTGTTAGAAAACATTTTGTATACTTTTCACCCAAATCATTTGAAAAGAAGGGCTACGAAACTCACCTGAAAACGTTTGAGCAAAGTCAATAACTAAGCACAATGAACACGAACAGGAACAATCAACGATCGCCTATCGTACATACATACATTAGTACCAAATCAATTCACAATAACGACTTGAACTCAAATGTCTTATCCTATTAGAATTGCCTTTAAAACATGACTTTAAATCAATTAAATACGAACTACGGCCACCAAATGACACTTGGAAAGTCAAACCTCAAAGCCGACTCACGATGACTTTGGTCAACTCGTGTAACATTTCGTATTTCTAATATACGTATATACGAATATTACTGTTTAACTATATGTTTAATTTAAATTATTTTATTTAAACGTACTATCGTCTCGAAAAGCGTAACCGACTCTCGAATTTATTTTATAAATTCGGAACTTATTATTGGAAGCAATAAACATTAAACATTTAGTAATTAACGGAATGCCAAACTGTCTTTGAAATCGTTATACATTTGGTCCCAAAAATGTATGAGATTTAAAAATACTTAACATTAATAATTTTTATTAATGTC
>JAOXNX010000033.1:33748098-33763206 GCA_028566075.1 Solidago caesia
TAAGGGTAAAATAAAACTTTAGGTAAAAATATAGGGTTGTAAAGTGGAAAATGTGAAAAGAAGATTTACACTGCTACTGCTTCATCTTCTCCAGGAAGCCATAGATGAAAATGTCATCTTCTAACATCTTATCTATACATATACATATATATATATACATAAAAATTATGGGCCTTCAGAGGAGGTGGGCCCGGCTCGGTGTCTTCATTACCACCTGCAAGTTTTAGACTGGAAAGAAAAACTTATTGCTTATCTTTATGTGTGGCTTGAATGTATAAACACTCAAACTAGAAACTGTGATCTACTGCCATAAAAGTGAAACCAACCATAAGCTACCAAAAAAAGAAAGTAGAAACGACAGCATAGGTGATCTTGCTAGCTGGAATTTTAATTTTATGGTTTAACACGCATTTCTATATCTCAATGAGTCAATTCAATGTCATCATCGTCATCATCAACTTTTCTTTCTGCACAAACGTACTAAAATCAATAAATATAAACACCCAATAAAGTAGGTTTTATGGAGGACACCTGTTAAAATTTTGTTAACACCTACTTTAAACTAAAAAAGAACAAACAACAATATATGAAGATTTGAACATAGTTACATAGACAATTATGATTAAACGAAAGTACTTACAGTTAGGAAAGACGATGGAAAGAGGATAAAAGAATATGGCCGGAGTAAATTAATAGCAGTAGATATGTAGAGTTGAGGTTAAGTGAGAGAGGAGGTAAGTGTACATTAAAGTGTACATTAAAGTGAGAGAGGAGGTAAGTGTACATTAAAGTGTGGTTTTGACTTTTGAATGAGAAAATGACAAATTGAAAATGAATGGCGTTATTCATATTGAATATTTTGAAACAGTGACAAAATTAATTAACCAATGGTGCGTCCCCCCAACCAGTTTTCTGGCCGGAATGGTGCTGAAAATGAATGGACTTATGTCACCCGTCGTAAGTCTCAGTCATCCAGATCCAAGTACTTCTCTAATGACCCGTCAATCACCACTTTTTTTGTATCAAACATCCCTGAAGATTGCTCAAACAACAGACTTTGGAGGCTTTATGAAAAATTTGGAAACATCCGTGACTCTTTTGTCTCTAAGAGAAAAGATAAGAACAAAAATGGATTTGGTTTCATTAAGTTCAAAGGAGTGCGTGACCCTTATCAATTGGAATCGTCCCTCAATACAGTGAAATGGAATGGTGCTATTCTATGCGTCAATTTGGCGAAATTTGACCGGGATCATAATCCCATTGTCTACTCTGCTCGTCCTCCTCCACTGAGATCCTACGCCCACATACGCCCACCCTCCCCCACAACCTTACATATCGAAATCAGTCCCTGTTACGCCTGGTGCTCGCCCCTCATACAAAGAAGCTGTTACGGGTGTTCGCGAGCCGACCTTCATTCCACGCTCAGTCACCATTCCAGACAAAACCAACTTTTACACGGAGCATTGTATTGGTCGCTCGGTTTTGGTAGAAGCAGTTAGTTTGAATGCCCTTAATAATTTGGGTCATATATTGACTAAAGGCGGATTTGCAAATGTCTCTTTTTCTTATGTTGGCGGACTTAAGGTGCTATTGGTGTTTAAGGATAATTCCACAGCCAATTCCTTCATTCTTGCTAAAGAGTCGTTATGGAAGTATCTTTTTTCCTCTGCTCAGATTTGGAATGGGGAGATCATCCCCTTTCAAAGGATCGTTTCGCTCAGAATATGGGGTGGTCCTTTTCATCTGCGGGATGCCACAACCTATGAGAAAATTGGCAGGTTATTTGGAGAAAAGGTTCTCCATTGCTCCTTCTCCTGGGGGTCTGATGACAACTCTTCCGGAGTTTGCTTGGTTTTATCCTCCTCAGGCAAGCCGTTAATCGAGGAGATTAAAGTTCTATGGAAAGGAGAAGAGTTTGCTGTTTGGGTGGTTGAGCAACCAACAACCTGGCGACCATTTTTCTCGGCGGAGGACGGTGAGATTATGCCGGAGTCTCCAAGTGGTGGTGCTAGCCGGATCCCAAATGGTTGTCGCCCAATGCATGGGGAAATGGAAAGACTTTCCTGGGAAAATGGGATTAATTTAAATTTAAATTTTGTTGGTCCTCACTCCGCCAAAATTCAAAATAATTCCCAACGTTCATCATTCTCTGTTGGGCCCTTCCCTTCCACAAAGTCCAGAAAACGGCCCAGGCATGTTCGAAGCCCAAGACATGTTCAAAGCCCTACTGCCTCACCTCACCATCCTAATTTTGAAGCTCCCACCCCAGAAGTTTCATCTTCTTTCCCTGATTTAAACAATCCACCTCGTGTTCAATCATCAGCTTCTATGGAGTCTCCTGCCCCCCAATCAGAGCAACTTCCACAACCGGCCATCCCAAATTTGCAACCCCCGCCGGAAATCCCAATCGCCTTGTCTTGCAGAAATACTGAACCACAAATTCCACCTGATGTGGGCATGTCCAACAGGGTATGTGAGGAAGTTAGAAACACGGTCGAGATTTGCTCCAGGGTTGGCTTCAATATAGTTGGTTTTGAGGAGCAGATTGCTGCTTCAATTCCTGGTGTTGGTGAAGTCCAAATTCCCCAATGAATTGCTTATCAATAAACATAAGGGGCCTTGGTCAATCTGAAAAGGCCAAATGGATCAGAGGCATTAAAACTTCACATGGAGTTCATTTTATCTCTATACAGGAAACAAAATCAGGCAGTATTTCACCAGCAAAAATGAGTTATTATTGGGGTCGATCAAAATTTAGAATGGAGTTTGTTCCATCTTTGGGTCTGTCGGGAGGGCTCATTTGCCTTTGGGATCCTAGTTATTTCACTTATTCAAATTGCATCAAGAATCAAAATTATATAATCATCTCTGGAAAAATTCAAGCATCAGGGGATCGTTTTCACATTGCAAATATTTATGCCCCGAATAACCCGACCTCCAGGCGCGCTTTATGGATGGAGATCACTCGTTTAAAACAGTCCATGCCAGGGATGTGGTTACTCATGGGGGATTTCAATGATGTGAGATCACATGAGGAGCGAAACAACTCAGAATTTGTAAGTCTATATGCTGAATTCTTCAATAATTTTATAATCGAGAATGATCTGCATGACATCCCTCTTGTGGGGTCTCGTTATACATACTATACTGATAATGGGCAAAAGGCCAGTAGGCTTGATCGTTTCCTCGTAGATAGAGATCTCCTTACTCGTTGGCCTGATATTACTGCTATTGCCCTCGCTAAAGAGCATTCGGACCATAAGCCCATTCTCCTATCATCAGTCAAAACGGATTACGGTCCCATCCCATTCAGATTTTACAATTCCTGGTTTGAGAGGGCCGGGTTTATGGACAAGATCAACTCGTTATGTGGGGAGTTTTCTTTCAACGGGCCTGCTGATCTGGCAATCTTAGTAAAGCTCAAGAGATTGAAGATTGGTATTAAGAGGTGGATTTCGGATGACAATACTTCAAGGAATGGGTGGTTAAACTCTATGAAAACCCAAGTGGCCCAACTGGATTCCAAAGCTGATGTGGGTCAACTCTCTTTGGTAGAGGCAGATTTGCGTGCTGATTTAATGGGCCACATTTCCGCCCATGAGCATTTGGTTAATTTGGACCTCAAGCAGAAATCCCGAATCCGATGGGCGTTACAAGGTGATGAAAATTCAGGTTTTTTCCATGGTATCATCAACTCTAATACTGCAAATAACCGACTCCATGGGCTTATGGTGAATGGGTCATGGATTGATTCTCCATCCTTGGTCAAAAGTCTTGTTTATGAGTTTTTCTCCAGAAGATTTAAAGAACCGGTAGCTTTAAGACCCACTTTAAGTTGTACCCATATATCACGTCTATCTAGTGCTGACGTAGCATCCCTAATCAGACCCTTTTCGAGCAGTGAAATCAAGGCTGCATTGTTAGATTGTGATGGGGATCGTGCCCCCGGCCCGGACGGTTTTAACTTCTATTTCCTAAAGAGATGTTGCGCCTGGTTTGAAGCTGATTTCCTTAGATTATTTCAGGAGTTCTTTGTGTCCGGCTCGTTATCTCATGGATGTGTTTCATCATTCATCACTCTTATTCCAAAAGTAAATAGTCCGGTTGAATTATCTGACTTCAGGCCTATTAGTTTGATCGGCTGCATCAATAAACTCATTTCTAAGGTCTTGGTGGCAAGACTTAAACTGGTGATACATTCGATTATTTCTATTGAACAGTCAGCCTATTTGTCAAACAGAAGTATCATGGATGGACCCCTCATCTTAAATGAAGTCATTACCTGGTTGAAGAAATCTAAGCTTAAGGGCCTTCTCTTTAAAGTAGACCTTGAAAAGGCATTCGACAGTATCAACTGGGATTTTTTGGACTCGGTTATGAGTCAAATGGGTTTTCCGGTGCTGTGGTGCAAATGGATACGTGGCATCCTATCGTCTTATTCTTCGGTTCTAGTAAATGGTTCTCCTACGCAAGAGTTTCGGTGTTTTAGAGGGCTTAGGCAAGGGGATCCGTTATCCCCTTTTCTATTCATCATAGCCATGGAAGCTTTATCTTCAGTCATGAAGAGGGCTACTAGTGTTGGGGTTTTTAATGGTATTAAATGCACAACGGTCGGGCCTTTAATTTCTCACTTTATGTATGCCAATGATGTTATTTTTGTTGGTCAATGGAGTCCCTCTAATGCCTCGAACCTTTGCCGAATTTTAAGAGGTTTTTACTTAGTCTCCGGTCTTCGTGTCAACCTCTCCAAAAGCTGCCTCTTTGGAATTGGGGTTGACTCAAGTGAGATTGCAAGTATGGCTGGATTACTTAACTGTAAAACAGGCTCCCTTCCATTCAAATATCTCGGTCTTCAAGTTGGGGCAAACATGAACCACGTGCGGCACTGGGCACCTGTTATCGATTCATTCAAAAAAAGACTAACAATTTGGAAAGCCAAACAGCTCTCTTTCGGAGGCAGAGTTACACTTTTGAAATCGGTCCTAAATGCTTTACCTACTTATTATTTTTCTCTTTACAAAGCACCTCAACAAGTCATTGACCAGTTGGAGTTACTGAGACGTACATTTTTTTGGTGTGGCGATTTTGAAAAAACAAAAATCCATTGGGTGGCTTGGGATAGGGTCACTAGCCCCAAGGAATTTGGTGGTATTGGGTTAGCTTCCTTAAAGGATACAAATCTGGCTATGTTAGCAAAGTGGTGGTGGCGTTTCAAATGTGATCATAATGGCCTTTGGAGGAAGATCATATGGGCACTCCATCATACCTCAAGATCTTGGTCGCCTATCCCTCGCAGACTTTCCTTACCAGGCCCTTGGAATAACATTTGTCGTATTTCAACAGTGTTGCTTCAAAGAGATATCAGGCTGGAGTTACTTTTTCGGGCTGTCCCTGGTTCAGGTCGCACTATACACTTCTGGACAGATCTTTGGTGTGGGGACACACTGTTAGCAACTCGGTTCCCCTCTCTTTTTGCCCTTGAATCACAGAAACTTTGTATGGTGGCTGAACGGTTTTTAGGCCCGAATAGGTATGTATTTTCTTGGAGACGACTTCCTTCTAGCACAGTTGAGAAAAGTGAGCTTTCAGACCTGATGCTCATGCTTAATTCATGTAACTTAACCCCGGGAGATGACAGATGGACATGGGATGTTGGAGGGTCAAATGAATTTACAGTTGCTGGTCTTAAAAAAAGATTGCAGGAATTTGGGCGCCTTGAACCATCTTTTCAGTTTACATGGTCCAACTGGATACCGTCCAAGGTCTCATTATTAGCATGGAGAGCGGAGCTTGGAAGACTCCCAGTTGCTGATTGCTTAAGAGCCCGAAACATCCCGATTATTTCCAGCTTTTGCCCGTTCTGCCATGAGCATGAGGAGACGGTGGAACATCTCTTTGTCTCCTGTCAATTTACTCAGGAGATTTGGATGGACATCTCCATGTGGTGTAAGTTTTCTCGTTTTTTCCCTTTTGGGGTAAGAGATCTGTTAGAGGCGCATAAATTTGTTAATGGCACTCCCAAATGGCGCAAGTTACTACATGGTATTGTACTTTCTTCAATGTGGTGTATTTGGAAGGCCCGGAATAGGTTAGTTTTTAATAATACGCCTGCTTCCAAGTTCAATGTGGTGCGTGAGATTCAAGCAGTTAGCTATCTATGGATTAAAGTGAGAGCAAAATGGCATTCACTGGATTGGGTCTCTTGGAAGAACTTTAATGTTTCTCAGTTTTGTACTTAATTTAGTTTGATTTTGGAGCTCCTGCATGTTTCTCAGAACTATTATGTATTACTGATGCTAGTTCCCTGCTAGCTGTTCTAATAAAATTATTCGTTGGCCTTTCAAAAAAAAAAAAAATCCGTTACCAGTGTTGACCGAATTGTTGTCTCCTTGTGTTAATTGAATAACTTTTTTGTTACAAGGCTTACACGCTGAATACCACCATGGTTCGTCCGCGTCGAAATGTGGGAGGTGAGTGATGACTGGTGGTGGTGGTGATGGTAATTGAAAACATGCTATTAGTGTCATTAACAAAACCAACATTCATTATCAAATACTAGCATATTATCCGCGCAATGCAGCAGAATTAAATGTTTTTTTAACGATGTTCAATGATTTTTATAGTGGTTCGTCGCAGCCTCACAAAGGGGTTTAATAGGATATAATATAACGTGATACATGTATCTTTTTAGATTTAAAACAATCTTTAGATAAATTACAAAAATGTATTAATAAATGAATTCGTTAACAAAAAAATTAAGTTATGAATAATTTATAATGTATTTTATGTATATTATTAAAAAGTATAAAATAAAAGTTAACAAAAAGTTCATTATTAAAAAGTCTAAAATATAAGTTAAAAAAAATTAAGTTATAATTTAAAAGAGATATATACTAAACTGTGTATCATTAATTTAATATTTATGAACAACATGTTTTTTAAGTTTTAACCACACATGAATAAAAATTTCAATTACAAATTTTCTAACTATGCATTTCGTGAAAATAACAAAACAAAAGCAACACACATGTTTTAATAATTTATCTAAAGAAGTATGGTGTCAATTATTGAACATAAATAAAAATATTTAAGGTTAAAGTTTAAAAAGAAAAACTTTGAAAAGTCAAAGCATGACACATATAATGGGACGGATGGAGTATTATATAAAGCATTTTCTCCACCCCATTTCTCAAAAGATGATTTTATCTACCTAAATTTCCTTCGCCCTTATTTCCTATTTTAAACATCTTCACTTGATATACTTGTAATATCCATATTAATTTACTTTATTTATCCCTTAACTCCTAAAATAACTATACTACCCATTTACCAGTCGTCGCCGCCGCCGCCACCATCACCAGTCGCCACCACTACCACCACCTTCGCCGCCGCATTACGAGGGCATCCATCTGGTTTTAGTAGAATAATGATAAAACTTTTCCTTTTAAGAACTAATAATGGCAAGCATTTGATTGTTAATAAAAAAAAACTGTCGCCGTTATCTTAAAATAGCATAAAGAATAATAATGAGAGTATAGTATAAATTCTCTTTCAATTAAAAC
This sequence comes from Solidago caesia, assembly GCA_028566075.1. Classification (NCBI taxonomy): domain Eukaryota; kingdom Viridiplantae; phylum Streptophyta; class Magnoliopsida; order Asterales; family Asteraceae; genus Solidago; species Solidago caesia. The sequence goes on from JAOXNX010000033.1 coordinate 33,755,661, forward strand.
CTTACAATGTGTCGTTACTTTTATCATAAAAAATCAAATTAAAATTATTATGGATTGAAAATATAAAGCAGTGTAAACTTTATCGATTATTAGTATAACTAGGTGATGACCTGCTATTCGCGGCGGAGTATTCACCATGTATTCATCATCCATGAGCCCGACGATTTCACTTGTAGCGAGTAGGCCATGACATATCTTTCATTCATAACAAAACTGTTGTCAAGGAGTTGCTACCTTAACTAAAAATAAAAAAGATGATCCTTATACAAAAGTTTTTAGCCATACACAAACTGTACAAGTAATATACAACATAATGTATGATTGTTTAATGGAAAATAATATATCCATATAAAAAATTAATCTAATAATTCAACACAAATTTTATGAGAAAACTCATTGTAATATTCAAACCCATGATTTTATGATCTTATGAAGAAACATGTCTCATTGTCACTAGATCAATCGGTAATGGTTTGTAATTTTGTATGTCTGTATTAGCAAAATTTTATAAAAATTAAATAAAATTAAAGTGGGTAGGGAATTTCGAGTGTTAGTAGAAGCGTGTGGTTAACATTTAACAAATACGTACACGGTACAACAGTAGAACAAGAATGAAAGGAATAAGATGACATAGACGCATGCGTCACTTTCACGCCACGGCTCCACCCCAAATTACTGTTTACTCTCCTTATTTTAAAGGAAATGATTTTTATTTTTATAGTAATTAACTATAACTATTTTGCTACATATACAAATACAAATATGTCTAAAATAATTAATTAAATCTTCTTAAAAAAAAAAAAAAAAAAAAATCATTTTCAAAAAAAAAATCTTCTTAAAAATAAAGAGAATGGGTAAGATTAATTAACCCCACCCAAATTACTACTGTAGTATATTATTATTCCTTCATCCTTTAATTTAATTCAAAATTTCAATTTGGGGTCCAATAAAGAACCCTAATTTAATTTCTTCTATCCCTCTCTCTTTCCCATTACACACACACACTGTCCACACTTGACCGAAGAAAATATTCTTTTATCTTATTTATTATAGAGAGAGAAAGAAAAAAGAATCCACACCGCCGGCTGTCGCCGCCGCCTTCTGCCACCGTAAGCCACCGCCTTCTGTTCCTATTTCTTCCCTGTTTTCTTACTCTCTTATATCATTTCATATATAATATATACAATTTGTTAATTGTATAGGTAGTGAATTTTCATATACTTTGCATATTTCTTGGGGGAATTGTTTAAAAAAGTGAACTTTTTTCGGGAAATTTTATTATGCATAATCAAAATGTTTTTGTAGGTCGTATTTACATTAATTTTAGTGTATCTTAGATAGGAAAACGTTTATTGTCAGTTAATCAGCATAATCTATAAAAGAAAAACGTTTAGACCGACCAACACTTTTTTGTAGATTGTTATCTTGATGTATGTTAAAACATACATACTACGTTTATATGCAGTGATTCTTTTTGTTTATTATGTAGGGATAAAAAAAATGGTATTAATGTCTCAGACGAGTCCGTCACAAGGCATTCGTACCGAGGTTTTACAGTGTAAATCTGGACTATTTACCGGAGCAAATAACGCAAATGCGTTTAGACATAGGACATCAATGGTTGCCTTCCCGTGGGATTCTTCTAAGAATGTCCAAAGTATACATGTAGATGCCATTGCTGTAAAATCCAAAAGGGGCAGTCAAGTCATTGTTGCTGCAAGTCCTCCCACAGAGGATGCGGTGGTTTCTACAGAGCCACTTACGAGAGAGGACCTTGTGAGTTACCTTGCTTCGGGGTGCAAGCCCAAGGAAAACTGGAGGTTCACTTTTTAACTCACATGGTGTCTTTGTTCTTACCCACATATATGCCTGCATTTTGATTAATCTTTATCATCAATGATTGGTCCTACTGTATTGATTTGGCAGGATAGGAACTGAACATGAAAAGTTTGGTTTTGATCTTAAAACATTGCGTCCTATGACGTATGAGCAAATTGCCCATCTTCTCAATGCTATTTCTGAGAGATTCGACTGGGAGAAAGTCATGGAAGGTGACTACATAATTGGTCTTAAACAGGTAGTTTGCATATGTTAAATTTAGTTTATTTCGATGGAATACTTTTTGTTTTTGGAAGTGTACGAATACTCACAAAATGATTTGATGTTTTCATGGTTTATAAAAAAATACATTGGAAATGTTTATCTTGATTTTCATCTTATGTTTTCTGAATAAGGAAACCGTATTGCCACACAGTAACACACAAACTCGTTTTCACTGTCAAACAATAAAATTCAAATGCTATTCACATCGCATAAAATGTAGCAGACATCAAAACCGTAAGTGTTTACAAAACAATATCTAAGCTGTTCGTTTTTTTGATGTATCTTACTTATCCTTCACTTTATACAGCTGTGCACTTTTTTCTTTTTTCTTTTTCCCTTCAAATTTAAACAATTTATTGTACTTGTTTCTAGGGAAAACAAAGTATATCTCTGGAACCTGGGGGCCAGTTTGAGCTTAGTGGTGCTCCTCTTGAAACTCTTCATCAAACCTGTGCAGAAGTTAATTCACATCTTTACCAGGTCCGTATCATTATACTTTGGATCTACGGAAATTTCCCTGTGCATAATTATGTAATCTTTACACAAGAAGTTATTTGTAATAAAAATTTACTTGGATTCCAGGTTAAAGCTGTTGCTGAAGAGATGGGTATTGGGTTCATAGGAATTGGATTCCAGCCAAAATGGGAACGGAAAGATATACCAATAATGCCCAAGGTAAACACATTTATTTTGATTCTAAATTATGGTGATTGGTTGCTCTAATCAGGGGTAACATGCAATATTGTAGTATATAATTGGATATTACGAAAAGTGTTGAGGTAGAACAGCCCTGCATATCCTATGTCTATTATTCAGCCGAAGATTCTGATGGAATGAAATTTGAAGTCTACCTTGACATTTTAGCCTCTTATTATGGTTCTGTAGGCGTAGTTGACTGTTGGTCTATCCAAAATGTATCATAAATTTAATGATAATGTATAATATGTCACTAATTAGTATAGGTGAAATATGCTAACATTTTATGTTGGCTCAGGGAAGATATGAGATTATGAGGAATTACATGCCCAAAGTTGGTTCTCTTGGACTTGACATGATGTTCCGGACTTGTACTGTTCAGGTGAGCTCATTCAAACCACATGAAACTTTTTCTGGTCAAAAGCTGCTTTATTTGGAAATAATTCTTAATTTCATGTTTAATATTAAAGGTGATTTATGTATATCGTTGACAGGTTAATCTGGATTTCTCTTCTGAAGCTGACATGATAAGAAAATTCCGCGCTGGTCTTGCTTTGCAACCTGTGAGTATGCTTAGTCATGTTTTACGTGTCATTGTGACTTGTGAGTTTAATGGAGGTGGCAGTTTTGAACCCATTTACCTATGAATGGGCCAGCTCAGGTTATTTTTCTTTTTATAACACATGGATCAAATGGATAAAGTATGAATATTAGCTTATAAGGAAATGAGTCAAGAGTAGCTGAAAGTGTACTTTTTAAAGAAGAAAGTCTCCTGTATCATTTTGTGTAATAAGTTAAGTTATTATTCTAAACCATATTTGACATACTAATTGTTTATAAAATATGGCAAAAAGGGGTTTCGTGTGAACCTGACTCATATATATATATATATATATATATATATCCGTTTGAACTATTACCTGATTCGCTGACCCACCCTTTTGTCACCTCTACAATAGTGATGTGTTGATCTCACTGGTTTAACATGAATCAGATTGCTACAGCACTGTTTGCTAATTCACCATTTACAGAAGGAAAGCCAAATGGTTATCTCAGCATGAGGAGGTTGTTTTCTGCCACCTGCTAGTATGTGTATATTGCATATGAGAAGTTATAGTGACATTTTAATTTCTTCCGTATCAGCCAAATTTGGACGGACACTGATAATAATCGTTCTGGGATGCTTCCGTTTGTCTTCGATGATTCTTTTGGGTAAGTTTGCTCTGAGTATCTTTATATACTCAACAGACATGGTTTATTTTAGTTATGTTCTAAGAATTTCTATTTTTTATTTTTTGCATCTGTATTTGACTTTATACTGATACCCTCTTGGTTTCATGGGGTCAGATTTGAGCAATATGTTGAATATGCTCTTGATGTCCCAATGTATTTTGTTTATCGGAAGAAAGAGTACGTCGACTGTTCTGGGTTGTCCTTCAGGGTTTGACTCTTTCCCTAAAAGTCGATTTTAGTTATGTAGTTGAATTGTCTGTGAAAATAACTTTGTCATAATTCACAGGACTTTCTCGCAGGAAAACTTCCTCCAATTCCAGGAGAATATCCCACTCTGAATGATTGGGAGAATCACCTCACAACAATATTTCCTGAGGTATGTTACTTGCAAACATGATAAAAAAATGGCTTCTTTTCATTTTAAAAAAAACCTAATCATGACGCTATTTCTTGCTGATTCAGGTGAGACTCAAAAGATATTTGGAAATGAGGGGTGCTGATGGAGGGCCATGGAGGAGGTTATGTGCATTGCCCGCATTTTGGGTATGTCCTTTTCATTATCATTTCATCGGTGCGAATGTGACTAATATGTATTTTAGTGGATAACATGCGTTCAAGCTTTTAATGTGTCTTGAAATAACATCATTAAATTGTCATTTTAGCTTTTCCCGTTTTGATCTCACTGTAGTGCAACTGAACTACAGGTAGGCATATTATATGATGATATAGCTCTGCAAAATGTTCTTGATATGACAGCCGATTGGACTCAAGCAGAAAGAGAAATGTTGAGAAACAAGGTAGTATGATAGACTGTATAGGAAGTAATTTCCTTCTTGTAGGTTCAGTTCTTTCATTATACTATAAAATCTTTCGTTAATGTTGTATGAATTGATGTTTCAGGTGCCTGTAAGTGGTCTGAAAACTCCGTTCCGTGATGGATTGCTGAAACATGTTGCTGAAGAAGTTCTGACATTAGCAAAGGTTATATGAAACTCTAATGGACATCTGTATTAATACATCCATTGTCACTTGCCAGTCCCCTTAACTGTCTCCTTTTAATCAGGACGGACTGGAGAGAAGAGGATATAAGGAAACTGGTTTCTTAAATGAAGTAGCGGAGGTTGTTAGAACAGGTAACGGAAGGATAGTATTTTATATTTTGGCACCGAGCGCAAGAGTTAAAATAGATATTTCAATACGATCCATTTACTTATATTTTTGGACATGAAGTTTTTCAGGTCAACCTGAAGTCTCTGTAACAGTTAGTCACCTCATCCAGAAAATCTTACAGGCATGTGTATATCTATGGTGCAGGTTTAACACCAGCAGAAAAGCTCCTCGACTTGTATCATGGTAAATGGGGACAAAATGTGGATCCTGTATTTGAGGAGCTACTTTACTAAGATGCCCGGCTTCTTGTTCATATTTCTGTATGTATCTCTTGTCGATATCTGTAGGTGTTCTTTTTAATTTCCTTTTTACACTTTATGAATTGTGCACGTTATTTATGTAGGAATAAGCTGTATGTGATATGCATGAAGCGATCATGGAATGTGTCCCGGGTGTGACCATAAATACAGCAAGTAGTAGAGTTATACCATTTAAGTTGCAACAATCATAGGCTCCTATGTACACCTGCAGAATAACTTAAAATGATCTGTGTATTTGTATTGCTTATTTAAAAGACAATCATTCTTGTGTTTAATCATCAACCTGAATCAGACTGATCACTTGTATTCAAAGCAATAATAATATTGAGTTATGGGAGGCATTCTGCATCTATTTCATATCCATGTGTAAGCTGACATTACCCATGTGCCCTTCCTGCTATCCAGCGACCTACCATGTTAGTTGTTTACCAATTTACTTGTTTGTTTTTGTAACATTTATCCTTGGATGTATGTTTGTAATTATGTGCACCCAATAGCTCTCTGGGTAGTGCAGAAAATTATCTTTTATTAGGAAGGTAGATCTGTAATAACCCCAAGTACTCGAATCAAACTTGAAGTTTTAGAATTACTTATAAATACCAAGTTATTAACACTTTTTTTTTTTTAACCATAATTATATTTGCATTTTATAAGTATTTGTGCTAAATATGGTTAAGCATTATACTTTCTATCACCTTCGACCCATTCAAATCATTAGCTACTTGCCTACTTTTATGGATTTCAGGTTACGGTCTTCTAATGTAAAAACGAATTTTAGGTTAAATTTCAAGGTTGAGATCTTACTTTTAACCATGTTGTCTTTGCAATATGGATGTGGGATCATAATATCATATTTAAATGTACCAAATTCCTCTTATTTGTGATGCAATTCATATTGAAGGCTAAATTTGTGATAATAATGAGATATGTATTCATATTTTAAATAGAATATTCAGGGTATGTGTTGTTCATGATATAAAGTTAGGATGTTTAATTGACTAAAGTCAGAATTATTAGATAGGATTGAATCAAGATCTTACATTCCTATGGTTGGCATCGGGATTTTATGCAGATCTGATCTTTGTGTTCAAAGATCTTATGCATGACCGACTTTAATTATAGTTTTAGGATCAACATTTATACAAAAAGCCAACATTTGTTGTTCTGTTTAGACTGTGACGGCTTCTAATTTCACATTATGCAATACAATGTACGGTTATATAAGTATTTGGAAATCTAGTTTATGAGTTGTAATATTTGTGGTTTCTAGCTTGTTTTAGATGTTTTAAGAAATTAGTGGAAAATTTGTTAAGGAGTTGTTGACATGACATTATATATTGGAACAGCAAAGTTGATTTGTTTGATATCGACTTCAAAAACATATTAATTAAAGTGGAGTGGTGGTATGAAATGAAGGATGACCTAATTAGAGGATATTAATGGGGTAATAGCTAATAAGAGGAAGACAACTTACCCTCTTAATTACTTTGCTTTAGATGTCGATAACCCAAATTAATCACTTGACATTGCCATTGCAACAACAACCCAATTTGGAGATGCATAATTATTGTACTTTCAATTCAATTCAACATAGGCCGGGGGTGGTAGTAATTGTTCATGATGTGACGACCCAATACGTATAATGTCCTATATTATTATTGGTTATATATATATATATATATATATATATTCTTAGTTAGGTTGCAAAAGTCCAAGAAACATTTATTTATGCTTACAAGAAAGTGTTATTATAGTACGTTGTGGGTTCACTTCATCGCACCATGAAAGTTGTCTTTCGGTTTGTGAGACATCGTCATTCTTGTAAATTTGCAGCCACTGTAATGTGAAGAGATATATTATATGGAATATATATAAGTTGCCGAGTCTTTGATTAGTTATTTGTGGTTGTTATCAACTGCGAACATCATCGGTTTTGGTTGATGCGGCCTTGTGGTGTTAGACATGACATAAACATAGTAACCTGACAAAGACATCATCAGACATTTAAGACCAAGAGGTATGGGGCGGCTTGCCTCACGACGTCGGAGCAAGTTGCAACCAAGTTGCCAGCTACACCGCCCCCC
>JAOXNX010000033.1:33763306-33777254 GCA_028566075.1 Solidago caesia
TATTTTTTAATTTATTATTTATATTTATTTTTTTAAATAACATAATTTAGTCACATGTTTAATAACTTAATTTAGAGGAATCGAGAGTTGTGATTGATCAATTGAGGTTAGGTCAGTTGTCTTTTTGTATATATTAAGATTAAGATTTCGCTAAAACTAATAATAACTTTTTATTTTCTAAAATATTTAATAATAGTTCCATCTTTTCCAATAAATATCAAAATAAAATATCTCCTTCCAGATAAATATAAAAGCGTTCTTTGACTTTCAATGTTTCAAAACGCAATATAATGGTTTATCATCTTTTGTTAATATCCGGGTATAGAATTTTTTGTAATTTTATAGTTGGTTTAGTTTAGGTGTAAGGATAATAGTTTGATATGTTTCTTTCGGTTACTATTGGGGCAATAAATAATTTTTTAGCTTTATAACTTGGGATAGTAAGTTAGTAACATTAGCATGTTCATATGTGATACTTATTTTTGTATGACGACATCTTTAACAATATATTCACAATTACTTTGATACTTTTTAAAAAAAATTACTTTGATACTTTTTAAAAAAAATATTAACATAACTAACCAAAAAACGATATTAATATTCATTCAACATAAGTATACAAATAACAAACATAATAAGCCTAATACTAATAAAAGTAACGAATAAAAATATAAAAATCCCCATGTCACGAAATTAAAGATTCATATATAAGGCCATCTCCAATGGCTAATTTGTTCACCAGTATGCAAACCGATACCCGATTTGTTTTCATTGGAGATACAATTTGCTTCCCAGTTTGCTCATTCAATTCGCATATATAAAAATCGAAGGCAAACCGAATTGTGAGGCCATCTTTAATTTTGTTTTATTTTTTTTTAATCAAATGTGTGTATGTATATTGAAAATATAGTGTTTTTAATTTTATATAGATAATGATGTGACATGGCAAATTGAGTTTCAGTACGTTGGGTTGGAAGTAAAATGAGTTCAGTATGTTGGTTCAGTTTGTTAGAATAGTTTGCTGACGTGTAGCTGAGATATCCGGTTTGCTTGGACAAACTGATAATACCATTGGAGATGGCCTAATACCAGTAGAATTGTTTGTGGTTATGCTACAAATTAACACACAATTATTCTGATTTTGACATTACATACACAGAATTCTTGTGGTCGTGTTTATTAATTAATGCATCCTGAAATTCTCTGAGCGGATCGGGAGATGGCTTATTAGATGAGGACATGTTTTATTGATGATTTTTGTACGTGTTTATAATTACATTGGAGCTGTATATATAAAATTTTATGTATAACCTGCTCTCCAAATATATATATATGTTTTAAAACTAAATACGAATTTTTTTTAATTGAAGTAGTAGTTTTTCGGATTGACTTTGTCAAACAAGTTTTTGACCAAAAAAATTTGTGAAACAAGTGAATCCGGAATTGTTATTTCCGTATTGGGTACACGTAGGATGAATCCGGAATTGTTATTTCCGGATTGGTACACATGGCTATTCCAAAAAAAATAAAATAAAACAAAAGGTGAGTCCGGAATTGTTAGTTCCGGATTGAAGGTTGATGTGACACTTCTCAGCGAGTCCGGAATAAGCATTTCCGGATTGAAGCTTTGATTTTGACTACACGCACCCATGATGTGACCACACACTGAGAGTACATGTCGAGTCCGAATTTTCTATTTCCGGATTGGAGCCTCATTTTCATCACCATACGTCCCCAACCACACATTCAATTCCTACTCCCCAACCGTATATTTATTGTCATGCATTAATCCATGCAAAAGTCTATATATCTGCACATATTTTTCACGCATTTTTCTTGCAAATCATAGATCTTCTTGCTTTCTTGCTTTCAACAACGAATACCAACAGCAAAAATCTTTAATTTCCATATCAACAAATTCAAAATGGCAGGTCTAAGCATTACATGTGTACTAAGAAACCCAGAATTATTATGGTCAATTCCAAATGGTCACCGTTCATACAATTTATTCACGAACGGAACTGACGAGAAACTAAAAGTCAGAAGAACTACCGGGGGATTAGCTGATCAGTTGGCGAGAGAGGAAGTTGACGGCAATGTGATGGAGTATGTAAGGAACGCTGGTTTTGACGGTGTATTCGTGTCAGTGGTTCACCAAATCGATCATCATTTGATGAAGGCATTGGTGGAAAGATGGCGTCCAAAGACCAATACATTTCACTTTCCTATTGGTGTTTATTTCTTTTATTTTTTCTTGGTATTCAACTTTTTTGTTTTGCATATGGATCTTTAAATCATTAATTTTGTGGTAAAGCTCATAACCGTCGGAAATATCTTCTGTACATTGGGCTTTCAATGCATGGAATGTTATCATAGGAGTTGAAGAAGATGAAGCCATAAAGAGGTGGTTGTTTAAAATGGGATTTGTTTAAAATGTATGTTGTATGAATATCAAACTTAGGTGGGTTTAATATATATAGCCGCGAATTTTTTTTAAAAAAATAGCTAATCCGGACTTCCCAAGTCCGGACTCGACACTCGTGCCACATCTAGTCAAAAAGTGCGCAGTGGTTTGTCACATCGGTCAGTACACGGTCACATCTTGTCTTCAATTCAAGCTCGAATCCGGAAGTGCCAAATCCGGACTCACTGTGGGTGTCACATCGAAGCTCGAATCCGGAACTACCAATTCCGGATTGGTTTTTTTTCCCCGAAAATACGTGTATGAATCCGGAATTAGGAATGCCGGATTCATCCTACGTGTACCCAATCCGGCATTCCTAATTCTGGATTCACTTGTTCCATAAATTTTTTTTTCCAAAAACTTGTTTGACAAAGTTAATCCGAAAAACTACTACTTCGATAAAAAGTTCTTTTTTCCAGCATGTGTTGGCATGACACATATTATGCGGGTACCCTATTATAGTTCATTAAATGAAGCCAAATTCACTTCAAATGCGAAATTTTTCATCCTAAAATGGTAAAATTTAGGCTTCAGTAATGTTTGTTAGGAACTTTTAATAAATTCCGTACAAAGAATGGTTAAACGGATATTTCTATCTCACCCTTGATGAATATATTTTGTTCCGGCTGTTATAAAACTAATTATTCAAAATGGGCCACAAGCATAATCTATTTATCTAAACATTAAAAACTGCATTGCGACCAAAGGTCCTTTGGCCTAGCCGTATGGGGTTGTGACCCTTTGACCAAAAAATATATGCTCTGGATTCAAGTCTCATATGAGACAATCTGTGTAAATAATTTAGATGGTTGTAGGTGTGTGTAAGTCAGTGTCTTAAAAAAAAGGCATCTTGAACTTCAACGTGGAAATCAAATCAAACAGTACTTAAAAGCATTCGCGCGCACACCTACACCCACATATATGTATATATAGATGTCTTGTGCAAGTCACTTTGTTAAGAAACTCAAGCTAACCAAAGCATATAGGTTGCACCCCCACCGTTACTACTAGCCAGCCCAATGGAAGAAGTTACAAATATTGTGAAACCTGATGATGGTCATTCAAAGTCCTTTCTGCAGATGGCTTTACACCCCATAACTTTAAAGGTTTCTTCCCATTCTCTACTAATGTCTTCTAAGCTTATATGTTTAACTGTTACTTATGTTGCTTTCCATTTCTTTGCAGTTTGAAGAGGTTGTATATAAAGTGACACTAAAGGGTACTAAAGAGAAGACTATACTAAATGGCGTAACAGGTATGGTTTGTCCAGGTGAACTACTAGCCATGTTGGGTCCATCAGGGAGTGGTAAGACCACCCTACTAACAGCTCTTGGAGGACGCCTAGCTGGGAAACTATCTGGAAAGATAACATATAACAACAAACCATTTTGTGGCTCCATTAAACGAAGAACCGGATTTGTGACTCAAGATGATGTTCTTTACCCTCATCTTACTGTAACTGAAACCCTCTTATTCACTGCTATGTTAAGGCTGCCAAAAAGTTTATCCCAACACGATAAAGTCAACCATGTTGACCGAGTTGTGGCTGATTTGGGTTTGAAAAAATGTCAAAATAGCATGATAGGTGGTCCACTAGTTAGAGGTATATCAGGTGGGGAAAAAAGAAGGGTGAGTATAGGTCAAGAAATGTTGATTAACCCAAGTTTGTTGTTATTGGATGAGCCCACTTCAGGTCTTGACTCAACCACAGCTCAGCGGATCCTGACCACAATCAAACGCTTGGCTAGTGGTGGCCGAACCGTGGTCACCACAATTCACCAACCGTCTAGCCGGATATATCACATGTTTGATAAAGTGGTCCTGCTCTCTGAAGGCTCACAAATCTACTATGGTCCTGCTTCAACTGCCTTGGAGTACTTTTATTCAATCGGGTTTTCAACACTTGACACGGTCAACCCAGCTGACCTTTTACTAGATCTTGCTAATGGTAAATCACTTCTTTCAAGTTAACTCATTTAATTTAGCTTGTGTAATATTAGACCAAGAGGTATGGGGCGGCTTGCCTCACGACGTCGGAGCAAGTTGCAACCAAGTTGCCAGCTACACCGCCCCCCTCAAACATCTTGGCAAAAATTTTGGTCAAACGGCTTGTATAAGTCGCCATCCATCTCCACTTTTCCTATTGTTTTTTATGATTTAAAGCAAAGATGCTACACAAGATGCAAGCCAAGACGCCTACTACACCACCCCCCATTTTTTGGATGGCATCTTAAGAGATGACTGGGCGCCACATGGCGCAAGACGCCACTCCTTAAATTGCCTCACTCCCTTTAGTCTAAGTGAAATAATTGAGTGAGAGGACAGAGACCGTGCAAACTATAAGTGAGAATATATATATGACACTAACTTATGGCCATTAAGAAGTAAGGCTGGTCCAAATGGACTGACCACGCACGGTGTAATTCTGTGTCAAGTGGTTTGTATACGAATCTGTCATTTCTTGAAATCTCTCTTGTGATTCAAAATGTGTATCCTCCCCTGTTACCAACTATTCAATAATAAGATCATATCATTAAATCACCGAAAAACTCAATATGTTGTTTATTTGTTGTGGCTTGCAATTTAATTACAACATTGGATCCCATGAATGGTATAGAAGCAAGCTAGTGACAATCGAACCATATAATAGCATTCACCTCAATTATTTTCTTCTTAGACACCATCTATCCTCCTCAAATGTCATTTATGCCCTTGTATTTCCAAATGTATGTATATCTAAATATAAGAATAGAAGAAGGGTAGAATTGGAAATTCAAATGATTAAGGCCACTCCACCTTGCTGTCTCCTCTCATGTCCAGCTCAATAAATCAAATCCTGATGTTCTTTGCCCACTAAACAAAAACACACCCACATGGAAATTATTATTTTTCAATTTCTTTCTTGTAATTATTTCCATTATTTTAATTCTAAAAAAATAAAATAAAAATATCACAGTCTCAATCACAACTCTTTTACTACAAAAGCCCACATTTCCCTTCATCATTCTTCATAGTTTCCTTCACATCCTCATTTTCTCTAAGTTTAGTTACTACTAATTAAAAATCATTTTCTTAGTTGAATTTTATAGACCAAGATGAGAGAAATCCTTCACGTTCAAGCTGGACAATGCGGTAACCAAATCGGTGGGAAATTTTGGGAGGTGGTTTGTGACGAGCATGGCATTGATGCCTCGGGGAAATACGTTGGTGATAGTCATGTGCAACTAGAAAGAGTCAATGTGTACTATAACGAGGCTAGTGGTGGTAGATATGTACCTAGGGCCGTCTTAGTCGACCTAGAGCCCGGTACCATGGACAGTCTACGTACCGGGCCTTGTGGTAACATTTTTAGGCCTGATAATTTTATTTTTGGCCAAAATGGTGCCGGAAACAATTGGGCTAAAGGTCATTACACCGAAGGTGCCGAGCTAATTGACTCGGTTCTTGATGTTGTTCGTAAAGAGGCCGAGAATTGTGATTGTTTGCAAGGTGGTACAATTATTATTAGTAACTTACTTACTAATTATAAATATGATATGATGATACGCTATATATAATATATTGACATACTAACATGTTAATGTTATGTGACAGGTTTTCAAGTATGTCACTCACTTGGAGGTGGAACCGGATCCGGTATGGGTACCCTATTGATATCCAAGATCCGTGAAGAATATCCGGATCGAATGATGTTGACGTTTTCGGTTTTTCCTTCACCTAAAGTGTCGGATACGGTTGTTGAGCCTTATAATGCTACTCTTTCCGTCCACCAACTTGTGGAAAACGCTGATGAGTGCATGGTTCTCGATAATGAAGCATTGTACGATATATGTTTCCGTACACTGAAGCTCACAAACCCGAGTTGTAAGTCAACTAATAAGCCATATATGTCGGGTTCATTTTTTGTACATTGCCTGCCCCTGTTACTTAATTACATGGGCACTTGTTAAACCAGTTACTTATAAAAATAGTATTGTTCTTTATGTCATTGCAGTTGGAGACTTGAACCACTTGATCTCAACAACTATGAGCGGTGTCACCTGCTGCCTCCGGTTTCCCGGGCAACTTAACTCCGACCTCCGAAAACTAGCCGTGAATCTCATCCCATTCCCCCGCCTCCACTTCTTCATGGTTGGGTTCGCGCCGTTAACCTCTAGAGGATCACAGCAATATCGTGCCTTAACGATCCCGGAACTTACTCAACAAATGTGGGACGCAAAAAACATGATGTGTGCAGCTGACCCACGCCATGGACGTTACCTCACCGCCTCGGCCATGTTCCGTGGCAAAATGTCAACCAAAGAAGTCGACGAACAAATGATCAATGTACAAAACAAGAACTCTTCTTACTTTGTCGAGTGGATCCCCAACAACGTGAAATCCAGTGTGTGTGATATCCCACCAACCGGGCTCTCAATGTCGTCGACATTTATGGGTAATTCGACGTCGATCCAAGAAATGTTTAGACGGGTTTCTGAGCAGTTTACAGTTATGTTTAGGAGGAAGGCTTTCTTGCATTGGTATACAGGGGAAGGAATGGATGAAATGGAATTCACCGAGGCTGAAAGTAACATGAATGATTTGGTGTCTGAATATCAACAGTATCAAGATGCTGTGGCGGATGATGTCCAAGAAGATGAATATGATGAAGAAGTTGAAGAAAACTAAAAGTCAACCAAATGAAAGTCAAAGGTGCGTAGTATATTTAAAGGGGTTAATGATTTGTGAGTGTATTTTGGGTATTTTCCAATGTTATTCTGGTATGATTTCATTGTTTATTGCCAATAAAGTATTCCACTTTTATAACTTTACCTTGAAAAAGTTTCCATGAATTTCTTCCTATTTTAAACCGCATGCTTCGGTTAATAGAGAATTATTTTGAGACGGAAAGACATAAATTTACATTAAGATGAGGAATCTAGCCACCCAATATTTTTGAATCAACTTCAAAGATTACTCCAATGGCAAAGACATCATTTGCCACCTTCGCAAAAATGGCGTCGCCATGAACCCGACCAACATCAACCAATCAAATTTACCCCAAATAATGCTTCAAGAAAGCAAACATAAAAATTACAACCAAATTAAAACATTAAATTACACACTTTTCTGTCATTAAGCTTGTATTGTTCACGTAGAATGGCACCTTTAATTATCTGTTGAAAGTTGGTTCGTCAATCAAGTGATGTTTTCTTGGATGTTGTACAAGAGAGATTTTGAATCTTGTTTTCATTGAAACTGTCAAGAGATGTTCTTTTTTTCTTCAAGAACCGAACCTTCTTTGAGTGCAATTTGTGCTTCCTTTTCCCTCCCTAAAGTGAAAAGTGCAGCAGCTTGTAAGTAGGGAGCAATATGCCAAACCGGGGATATGACTTGTGTTTGTACAGCATCATCGAGTGCCTCTTGTGGCATATCGTTCATAAGATGTAACAAACTTCGACGTGCATAGACTGTTGGTGAGACCATAGTTCCTACATTGATGAACTGAAGAAGAAAACGCCCTATGGATTAGCTTGATATTTAAAGGTAATGATTTCGAACCATTGTTCTTGGATTACATACAATTTCCAACAATGAGACTTCAGTTGCAAATTATAGTGTTCATTTTTGTTTTTTTGGTTTTTTTTTTTACAATAGCACAGTCGTAGAAAGCAAACAGCTTTTCTGATTCATCATTCGTAACATATGTTGCAAGCTAACTAGTAGAGGTAGCAAGATAAGTAGGTCGGTCAGGTGGGTAATGGGTCAAGCGAGTCACTTTTGGTACTTGTTGAATCAGTTGTGTATGGGTAGGCCTGAAAACACTTTTTGTACATTGTAATACACTTGGGAAGGCTTTGAACCTGTTCTGCCCATTTGACCCTTGCCCTTATTTTAACTATTTTTTATTTTGACCCGGTTGACATAATAATCCAAATCAACTCATTCATATGTAAATGACACAAAATTGTCACATATATCAACCAATTTTTGTGTGGAAACACTGCTACACTTTGCAGAAATGAGTGATTTTGGACATTTTTTAGGAATATAATTATGCCAAAGGAAATCAATAGACTTGGTTCTCTGTTGTAAACCACAGACCATAGTTAACCTGTATTTAAGACATTTATCCATGATCATTTTTGAAAAGTCTAGTCTTTATTTTTATGCTTATTAAGCAAGAATGATGATTTGATCTTTACCCAAACAAAAAGAAAAAAAGAATGATGATTTGATTGCTACGGAGAGCTTAGTAACAATTTAACATGGCTTTTATTTCGCGTTGTCGAAAAGAATAGTAGGCATTAGCAATAACCTGTGTATAGTAGTCTATTGCGGCTTTGAATTCTTTATGGCGAAACGCTACATCCCCTTTCTTCTTGGAGTTTAACGTATCCTGCATCTGACTTGTCCACACATGGAAAGACAGCTACAAGACATGATCAAAGACCACATAAATCCTAAGCCTGTTGACTTTGGTAATAAAAGGTCAGAGCAGACACAAACCTCGGTAGCTGATCCCTCATCATCTTTGTAGGCTAAATTCTCCAAAATTTCATGTATGGCTGTCAAATCCATTCTTAAGCAGGCCTCACCAAATGGAGTTAAAGGCGTAGCAGAGCCACCTTGTGATATACCCATTAATATATGTGAAGGCTTCTGTAATATTGACATGCACAAATACACATCAATCCAATAATGAGTCGAAATTGCCACCTCTACTCATGAGCCCAATAGGCAATCTTTAGGGGATTTTGGAAAATGTGTCGAGTGTCTCCGTTATAAGTCTGTATCTAATACTAAAATAGGTGAAGACGAAATAACAAACAAAACTAGAGTTCAAAACATTACCTTCGTTTCCTTTTGGAAAGGAGTCAAAGCAGCAACCAATGACCTTGGATCTGGCCGCTCACGTGGCTCGTATTGTAAACATCTTGACGCTAATCGTAACAATTCAGTTCCATCATCATTAGAAAACTGTCCTTCCAAGCAAGAATCTGTAAGCATCTGAAGGTTCCTGTCCCTTATCAGGTCAATAGCCTGATAAATCAACGTGACATTGATTATTAGATACTAGCATCTTCAAAGTAAGTATAGTGGACATACAATATTAAAAATTCCAACTGGCATATAGTTGATGGTAAGAACACGTACATGGCTAGGTGGAATGTGTTTTCCACTTAAAAGGTCGAGCAAAAGAGTGCCGAAACTATACATGACACTTTCCGGAGTTACCCTTCCTACGAGTTCAAGATAAGCAAGTGATCAAGATAACTAAATAAATAAAGTCAACATTAAAACATACTATTTCTTGCTCTTAGATTGCATTGTGTATGTATCATAAGTAAGAAAATCGATACCAGTCCTCAGATACTCAGGAGGAGTGAATGCCAAATTTGTACTGTAACTCTTTCCATCTCTACTGTTCTTCATCAATCCGAAGCACGAGAGTCTAGGATTAGCATCCTGCAACATATCACATTAGATTATGACCAATTGAAGGCCGATTAAAGATAACAACTAAACAGTGAATACGTACATCATCAAAGACTATTCTATAGGCATTGAGATCATGGTAAAGAGCACGCCCTCTACTCGTACAATATTCTAGAGCTTCTGCAAGATATAGTGCCACCCTTAATCGCATTGCCCATTTCATAGGAAGTTTTTCCCCTAATTAAACATGCAAATAAATTTAAGTTTTAAACTAAAACCTGCAACATATAGATACATAAGTTCACTAATAGAGTATAGGAGCACTTACAATGAAACAAGTGCCTTGCAAGTGTTTCATGTGGCATAAACTCAGCAACAAGTAGTCTTTCATCACCTTCACAGCAACATCCAATTAGATTGGCCAATCTAGGGTTTCGGAGCTGACCGACTGCTCTTGCTTCTTCCTGTGATAGCGAACCAGATCAAAAGATAAGTCTCTTTTTTTTTTGACAAAAATGTATTTTTTGAACATGAGGTCATAAAGCTTTTGTGCAGAAGTGAAAAAATGGGATTGGATGGGGTGGGTGGGTACCAACTCAGTATTGGTGACTTTCAACCTAATTCCTTAAACTTACCTCATTAACCCATTAGAGATAAAACATAACCTGAATCGATCCAAAAAGAAGTAAATGGGTCCAAATTACCACCTTTCCACCTTTTCGCTTGTAATTGCAAACAAATCATTTTTCTTGTGAAAATAAAACATGAAAGAATGAAAGATATAGTAAATCACAAGAGCCGGTATCTAGACAGTAATGCCAAGATGGGTTATTATGTTTCCAGAAGTCTCACGTTCTTGCAAACTAAAGTCTTTTTTTTTTTTTTAGCAAAGCAACAAAGATTGTTGATTTGCAGTAACAAATAAAATGAGTCCAAATATCTCATCTATTGCAAAAATAAACACTATGCTTTCCAATAATCAGCCAGTTTAGAGACAACGGTTTTTACATTTATATTTCCACAACTTGTTCATGATCTCTTATCGTTAAAATTATCATGCTTTGCTTTTGCATTTCCTTGAAGAAGAATGGTTTATTAGTACCAAAAACAAACTGTATAGCCTGGGAAGTTACACCTCATGTATGTATGAACGCATTCAAGATAGTAGAGGTGGCAATTTTGACCATGTGGTTTCGGATTGTGTTTTATCTCAAATGGGTGATAAAATACCCGGGAGTTCCAGCGGGCGTCGGACTAAGAAAGAGGGACTGATTGATGTTGCATGCTAGATTTCATTAAAAGGATAACAGACTTTTTTTCATCGAGATATATGCATTTTGATTCAGTCAAGGAAAAAGGAAGAAAGTAAATTAAGTAAATAAAGATAAATGAACAAGAAGGTGTTTGCAAGTCAGCCCGACTTGGTCCATTTTTGACTTGCACAAGCAAATGACTTGTTCTAAACCAGACCTATATTGGCCTATTACCCAACCTACCCATCGTGCTTCCTCTACAAAATTAAGTCTTGTATGGAATTGAGATGTACGTACCAAGAATTGCCTCGAATCAGGCCATGCAGATCTATTGAATCGTTTAATAGCAACATGTCTCTGATTTTGCAACTTCCCTTTATAAACCACATTAGGGGCTTTCTCCCCATGTTCAGAGACGATATTCTCCACAGCAAACCCAGATGTAGCCGTCTTCAGTTGGTCAAAAGAGAATTCACAAAACGAAGGCAAATCACTTGTCTCACCTTTGTCTTCTTTGTATGCAAACGATCAAAATTTTATTAGAAAAAGTATCTCTGGCAACAAAAAGAGAAACGATAGGCGGTTTTACATACCAACATTATGGGCTTCAGCAGTCGCCCCATTCTTCTGTTCAGTAACACAACAAGGAGAGCAAAACCAACAAAAATGGCAGAGTCTTGAAAACTCACAGCCCATTACCAAGTTATTTATAAGCTTCAAAAACACAATACAAGAAGTTACTAAATATTCGAACCCTCATACTTGGTTTTTCATTGCAAACTATCCAAACTTCAATTCATGAACATGGGTTTAAGAGAATGGAAACATATGTTATTTCTTGTATAGCTTTCTTTTCTTTTTCCTTTTGCATTTCGCAAAAAGTAATGGTTTGTTTGCAAGAAATTCCAATACCATTATTGCAAAAAACTAAATAATTTTTTGAACCATAGTGTCTAGCTTTCGTTGCGAATAAACGATCATTTTTGCAAAAAAGATAAAATAATACTTACAAAAAAAGAACACACAACACTTTGCAAAGCTTGGACCAACACCATATGTTACAATTTTCAAATTCGCTAGTCTTTACAAATTTTATGCAAAAGTAAATGAAAAACAGGTATGGTGCTTAATTAAAACATACGTATGTGACACCAATTCTTAAACCTTTATATTATCAATAACACATACAAGACTACGTACAAGTTGATCTTAATTAATTTTCATAAATCAAAGCATTTCCCATCTCATTCTCAAAGCAAATTAACATCATTTCACACTAACCAATATCTATATTATAATATAATGCATTATTATTATCACAAAGTGTATCAAGAACCTTTAAAAGCAATCAAGAAACAACTAACAAAACAGTAGAAATACCTTGAACGAGTATACATGCAGAAGAGGTTATCCTTATTTAAGTTATCCGAAATTAAAGGCAAGTCTCCAACTCAAATGTTGTTGTTTTTTTATGAAGATATCATAACTTACTTTACAAGGCCTTGCTGGTGGTGGTTAGTGTGTTCTTCGGACTTAAAATTAGTTCAAAACCCAAATCAAGAAAGCTTCATCCTTCAATCAAACAGCCAAAAAAGGAACTTCAATTCTTTTAGTTGAATCACAATCAAACACACGTACGTACAAGAAAATGAAAAATAAATACAAACTTTTTCGAAAAAATTTGTTTAAATTTAGAAGACCACCATGCACTTCATGGACCTAGTAAATTTAAAAGAAACAAAGTTAATTGGTGTCTTTCTTTAAAAAGTATATTTGTGTTGAATGAATCAGAGATGATGAATAAAAATTTTGGGCTTTCTTTTTCTAAAGAACATTAATTAATAATTAAAATAAATTTTGACATGCACACAAGTATAATTAGATATGCAAAATCTGTCGTCACTTTATTTGAAAGTGTGAAAATGCAATCAATTACTATCTTTAATTGTCCCTCATTTTCCACCCATAATTATCTTCTCATCTTTTCTTTTGTATATCTTTTCACTTGTATGGGCATTAGCTTATGAAAACAACCACCATGATCATGAAGTAGCTTTTCAAAGCGTAATAAAATCATGGAAGTAGTTTTTTGTTATGTTAGTTTGAAAGTCTATGCTTATGTATGCATGTAAAACACTCCAAAATAATATAATATATATATATATATATACCAATATACTAAAAAACAGGATTGTAGCATTATTTGATCGACATGTGGCATGTTCCTTAAACGACACGTGTCTATTATTAACCATATATCTCTTTGTGTTATCTTTGATTATTTTATGTTTAAAATATATTAAATATAGAAAATATATTAAAAACAATATTTTATATATATTAATTATAAAAAAAAACTACATCAATAACCTTTTATGTGTTCAATTAATTATATAAAGTAAATCTGATTTAACTTATTAATTAATTAAAGAAAAAAAGGTTTTGGCAATCTTTTTATTTTTGGTCGACGTCGGCTACTATACATTATATACTATACAATTTCAAACTAGCTTATGAAATCGTGCCAAATATTATATTATATATGGGGGAGGTGAATATAACGTTGTTCCATACCTTAGCTTAGGTATGGAAGCCTCACATTTTTTTTAATCCATAAAATTCATGGGACCAGGTCATTTATTTATCATACCACAAATATTAAAAAATTGGTATGTGAGGGGTTCCATACCTAAGCTTGGGTATGAGACAGCCTTATATTCACTTTTGCCATTATATATATATTATATGCATAGCATGCAGCCTGGCAGGCTGCTGCGTAGCTGCCTGTCAGGTTGCTTGCTTGGTTTTTTTT
>JAOXNX010000033.1:33789507-33804281 GCA_028566075.1 Solidago caesia
GGGACATTTTATATAATTCTAAAAGGTTTTTGTTATTAAAAAACGTTTTATATAATTTTAAATAAACACTAGAAACCATTTTAAAACATGTACTTTTACCAAGATTTTAATTTGTTATAATTAAACTACTGACTTATAACAATAGTTATAAATCACGAGCTTAGTCGAGCTCAATCACGAGCTAGTACACGAACTTAGTCGAGCTCAATAACGAGCTAGTACACGAACTTAGTCGAGCTAATCGAGCTCGAGCTCCTAAACATGGAAACAAAACTATAAAATATGTTAATCCTACAAGATTTCAAATAACTATACGAGTATCGAGTTGAGCTTGAACAATAACCAGTCGAGTCGAGCTCGAGTTCGAACACATTTTTGAATATTTATACGAACTCGGGCTCGAGCTCGATCCGAGTAATAAATAAACGAACGAGCCTAACATTCCTGAAACTCGACTCGACTCGGCTCGAACTCACCCCTAACGTCTGTTAGAGGGAGGGGTGTGTAATGAAGTAAAAAGTCACCTTAGGGAGATGTAATGACAAAAAAATAAAAAATAAAAAGTAAAAGGGTGAAACTTGATAATATGGTATACCACAGAGTTATGTAATGAAATTAACTCTTTTATTAAATATATATCTATAATACTATATAAAATATTCTCCCCCTCCCTCTCAAAAGATGATTTGATCTACCTAAAATGTCTCTCACAATTATTTATTATTTTAAATATCGCCACTTGATATACCTATAATACCTCATATTAATTCATACCATTTATCCCTTAACTCATAAAATAACTACACTAACCCCTTTACATCAATTACTTTTAATTCAATTACTTACATTACTCGTCGTTGCCGCTGCCACCACCAATTGTCACTACCACCACCACACCGCTGTCACCACCTTTGTTGTCACATTACACGAGCATCCATCTAGTTTCAATTAAATTCTAAGTTTTCGTGTTTTAGTAGTGAAATAATAAAAATTCTTTTATTAAATATATTTACCTCAAACGTTTATTATCTTCACAATTATTTTTTTTTGAAAGTCCAAATATTTATTTATTTATTATTATTACTTCTATTGGTCATGTAAGGAAAAAAAAAACATACTTCACGTCAAATATTTAACAGTGATTTGAACCATAATTTGTTCGTACTAGAATTCAGATTAATCAAATAGATGGTGAATTACATATATACACAGTTTAAGTTCAAAAAAATAAAATAAAATTTAAGCACCAATATTACATATTTAGCTAACCAAAATTTCAAATTATATATATACCCAAATTAACTTCAAATCCGATCATACATACCCATTTTATAATAAAATTAGATCAATGGATACCTATTACACCACTATTTTCCTCTTTTTGGTATAGTTTTTCTTTTTATTTTATTTTTAAAAAAAAACCATTTCAAAAAAGAGAAATTCAAAAAATAAAAATTTTATATGGGTTTTGTGTTAGAAATGGATATGGTACGGACGTAGTCCTTTAGGGAAGACTTCGTCCTTATCAGGCATAGCCCTCAAGGGTATTTATAAAGGAGGGGGGGGGGGGCTGAATGAATTTAGGAATGGTTTAGATTTGATTGCCGGGGAAACAGAGATGGTGGTGGTACGATACGGGACAGGCGCCAGATCGGAGTTAGGTATATATGTAATTGTAAAATTAAATTTAAATTTATCAATTGGATATATATGATAATATTTGACCTTTAGTTGGATATATGTGCAATTTTAAAATTTGTTCGGATAAATATGTAATATTGGTGCTTAAATTGGGTATATATATATATATATATAAAATTTTACCAATCAAGGGT
Organism: Solidago caesia; assembly: GCA_028566075.1. Lineage (NCBI taxonomy): Eukaryota > Viridiplantae > Streptophyta > Magnoliopsida > Asterales > Asteraceae > Solidago > Solidago caesia. The sequence goes on from JAOXNX010000033.1 coordinate 33,791,343, forward strand.
GAATTACATATACTAGACGGATGCCCGCGCAATGCGGCGGCAAAGGTGATGGCGGCGGTGTGGTGGTGGTACTGGTAGCGAGTAGTGTAGGTTATTGATGTAAAAGGTAATTGATGTAAATTAAAATGGGGGTAGTGTAATTATTTTAGGAGTTGAGTGATATATATTGTAAAATATTTCATTAAGGGTATTTTTTAGACATCAATAAGGGGATGAAAATAGACAATAGAAAAATAAGAATAAGATAGGCACTTCAAATGATTATTTAAAAAAAAAAGGTACTCTTTTAGATACGAGTAAGATATTGAATCAATACATTTTAGTGAAAAAGCTCAAACCGAGTAATGTTTTAAAGTTAAATAATTCTAAATCTCAGTTTGAAAGAGTAATTTTAACATTCGGAACAAACACATAGAATATTTGATTTAGGAATGAATCTCATCGCAGCCATGGGCAATATTGCCCCCCACATGATGCACATGTGGGTCAGTTAACGGAAGAGAATTGACGGAATCATCAATTTGGATTAAGGTTGCAAAAACTTTCCTAGTGAATCTGAAAAAAGACCTCTATTAAAAAATTGTACAAACCACAAGGACCAAAATTGCATATCTATATAACTAAGTGAGAATAAGTAAGCTTATGTGGACTTTTATGAAATATGCCAAGTCATTTTAATCTTAGGTGGCAACTATTACTAGCTTAGTTGTCATTTTCTAAATAATCTCTCTTTTTTCCCTATTTTTTCTTAAAAGAAGAACTCAATTTGAATTGAAGTATTTAAATATTTGAATTTTTAAAATTTAAATATTTAAATCAATAAGAATTTTACATTCCTTAAAATGTGGTGTTTCAAATTTCAATTATTATATTTAGGGGCTAAATCAATTTTATATGTATGGAAAAATTATTTGACAGTTCAAAATGTATTTCATCTATTTATTATGGTAATATAACGAGTGCCTTGGTTATCACAAATCAAACTTTGCATTTCTTCATTTTCTATATAATCGAAGCTTTTATATTCAGAAATTAATGAGCTTGAAGTTTGTTGCTCATACAAACCGGTCGGTACTACTCATATTTAATGTACCAAATCAAACACAAGTTTCATGTTGTCATTTATACATTCCATAATCAAAGTATACAAAATAACATTATGTTTTATTTCTCTCTATTTTTTCTTTTTCTTTTTTGTTATCCAACACTCTGGTGTGTATATCATTTTTAATATGTTTGAGTTTTTTTTATACCCTTCTAATCTAAATTTTTGTATTTCACTCCAATATATGAACATCTTTCCATATTATGGTATCAATGGAAAAAAAATTTGGTTGTAACTTTGTTACATACCTATATTATTTTTTTACTAAATACTAACTATGTCTTTTGACATTCTATTTCTTATTTTACTTTATTTTTTTTTTATCATTTGTATTATAATTATTGTTATGTCAGTTTAATCATTTACTTTAATAACTTATGCCATTTTTATGAAACCGTGCATCGCACGGGTTCTAACCTAGTATATATATAAGGCTATCACAAAGTGCTCACGTGACATCTCCTCGTCATGCCACGTCAGCTTTTTCCTAGGTGGCGGCTCCATATTACTCCAAGTGACACATCATCAGCCACATAAGCATCACACCAGCATACATCAGCAGCCACGTAAGCATCTAAATGTGATATGCATATTTGATAAATTGTTTATAAAAAATATTGGAGAATGAGATTGAACACATGACCTCTAGCTTGTCATGAGTTCCACTTTACCACTTGATCTACTAAAGCTTTTGTTTCCTTTTTGTAAATTCACAATAGTTAAACAATGCTTTCTAAAAATATATTAAGGCAATTAACTACTCCATAATTGTTCATACAACATAATAGTTCGTCCATTTATGTTGCAAACTATGTTTTATTGATATGATATAATAATCTCATATATGAAAAGACAACAAAATAATTATGATACTTTATTTTGGGTATTCAACAATTGTAAAGTAACTATAAATTAGTTATTTTAATCTTTATATTAAAAATTATTTATAGTGCTTAAAAAATTAATATGATATATTTATATTTATCTAATAATTAAATAATAGTTTTAATTATATATAGTATTTAAAAAAATCGAATTTTTTTAATATAAACTAAAAAATGATACATGTCGCTTAGATATTACGTCATGTGTCAATCAAAAGATATTTTAGTCATGTTTCAGAATATTAGCAGATATGAAAGTTTCGTGGTATATATTTTAATTTTAATGTTATGTATCTCATATTCTCATCAATTGACAATAGATATGTTGTTTTCATTATGTTAAATTATCGATTTGTTTTATGTACATTATTCTTCTTCATTTATTTATCAATTAATGTTCATCTTCAGTTTTAAGAGTTTGTTTTAATCCATGATTACTAATTTGAGTTCATTCAAAACAAGGTAAAAGTTGATGTTTTAAAGCGAGATATATTAAAAAAAATCAACCATCACATTATGGCTTAATGGAAATAGCTTTTTTCTATATATTACGGGTTTGTCTAATTTTGTATTTTTGATTTTCAATTATGTCATCTTTTGATTTTATTTTATTTTACAAAAATATATGTGTCTAAAATGTGTTAGTAAGACGGTGGAATTTGGACACATTAGTGAAGTTGTCAACATTATATTTGCAGTTCAGAATTTTTATCACAACTTATTCAGCTCATAATTTTATGTTTGAGACTTTTATATTGAAAAATTCAGTGAATAACTTTGACCAGGTAACTATGTATTCAAACTGGTATAGTAATTTAAATTTCAATATATTTTTACAAAATAATAGTGAACCGATGTTTTTTTCATGTCATACCTCTTTTAACAACAACTTATCCTATTTCTACTCTTAAACTGTCCAAAGAGCCTAAGATTGAACCCGAGACTTCCAAATACACCTTAAATACCCCCCCCCCCCCCTTCTAATTGTGAGGAGTGAGTATTGAACTCGAGTGGTTGATTCCAAGGTACTAAGACCTTACCAATGGATCACCAATCCCCATTAGCTTTCAAATCATACCTTTTTTTGGTCATTTGCATCAAATCATTCTTTGTAAATTTAAGTGACTATCACCAAGATGATTCATTAAATCATTACTTTTTTAGTATATAAAATAGTATATATCTCAGTTTTCATATTTAGCTACTTATTGATGATTAATTAGTTAATAGTTAAAAATTTTACCAGTCCACGCAACAGATGGGTATAACCTAGTTATATATATATATAAGGGAAGGTTATGGTAGGAAGTGTCTTAACGTGTGAAGAATGCGAAGTGTTGTATTTTTCATTTTTTACATCTTCCACCTCTTCCCCACCACCATCACCACCACCAGCCTTTTTCGCCCACCGCCACCATTACCGGAAACTGTGATACGGTACGGGCGCAATCCTTAATCGAACTGCTATGCCGTTCAGGGGGGTTTTGCCCTTACCGGTCGTAGACCTTAAGACATTTATAAAGGGGTTGGAAGCCGGAGGCATCTGAGAATGGTCTAGATTTGATGGGCGGCGATCCAAGAGATAGTGTGGTGGTTTGATATGGTACGGGGGCTGCCCTTAGTGCCATGGCTCTGCCATGGATGACAGGGATGAAGTTAAGATGCATTTTAATGGTTACTAAGATACATGTCAGTAGTTACACTAACATACATCTTAGTTAATACTAACATGCAATGTCGATAGGAAAAAAGAGGTAGTTTTTCCAACCGGTACTGCATGTTAGTAATATTTAAACTGTATGTTAGTGCATTTTAACACACTTTACACACTTTAACACACTTCGCACAGGAACCCACATAATATATATATGCAAAAGTGAATATAAGGTTATTCCATACCTAAGCTTAGGTATGGAACCCCTCACATACCAATTTTTTAATATTTGTTGTATAATAAATAAATGACCTGGGTCCGATGAATTTTATCGATTAAAAAACAAAAATGTGAGGGTTCCATACCTAAACTTAGGTATGGAACAGCCTTATATTCACCTCCCCTTAATATAATATTATCTGTTGTATATAACATATATTTTTTTATTCATATTATAATCCTTAGATATTGTGTATCTTTAACTTAATTAAGTACATAACAAATATAATTACATATATGAGAAAGAAATGTTAAAAATAAATACAAAATACGGTATAAAGGGAAAGATCACCGCCCAGGCAGCGCCTCAAGTAACACCGGCGCCCGAGTAGCGTCTAGGCTATTTCTCTAGCGCCTAGGCGACCGCTAGGCAGCGCCTTTTTAAACCAAGATCAAATGACATCTTTGACTATATTGTGCCTCTTTTTAGTGCTATACCATCAATGTAAGTAGTCTATTACTATTGCTCTGAAAGTTGTTATCTTCTGTTTATTATTATATTATATTAAATTGTAGCTTGACCAGGAATCTCTACTTGCCATGAAATTTTAGTTAAGTCAAAGGACATTTTTGACTTTGAGGTCCAATGCGATACTGTAGGTCATGCGGAACAGCCTTCCTGATTTGTTTGACGCACAACCTGACTTGCTCTTTCAGCTGGTCACTATGCTGAATCCATCAGTCCTGCAAGAAAATAATGTTCCAGTTTACAGTGTGTTACAGGTATGATCGTGAAATCAATAGCTTATTTTTCATTCTGGTGATTCATATACTCTGCAACTGCATGTTCTAAACTGCCTTGTTTTCCCCCTGATTTTGGTTTTCTATTTCCACAAAGATAGAAATTTCTAGTATGATTGTTGGGATATCATCTATTTGCTTAACTTCAGGTGAGTTAGTGACTTAAACAAATAATATAATTGACACAAATGATGGGGATATTGAGTCCAGTTATATAACAATCCCGGTTGACTAACATATTCTGCAAATATTTGATGATTCAATTTAATGTGTTTGTGGAAAGCCGTTGACTGCTAGTACATTACAACTTTACAAGAGGTATATCTTGGAAGGGGTGAGCTAAAATATATTTGTGTTGTTTTGCTTATCTGCCCAACAAAAACAAGTGAGAAATTGCTTAGGATAAGCAGTGTAGTTATTTAAGTGGGTATCTTTCTTTGCATTTTGTTTTGTTTATCTGATGTACACACCCTGGTGATGGTGATTTTTTTTTTATAGTATTGATTTACATGTCCACCGTGCTGAAAGTTCATGTCAAAATTCGGTCTCTTCTTGCCAATGCGCTGATTTGAACCGGGCCGATTTTGTTGACAAGTCTTATATCCAATGGTTTGTATTATCCTGTTGATTCTAACTTTTCTTCCTCCATGCTTCTTCTAGGAACCTGGGAATTTTGTCATTACCTTCCCTAGATCTTATCATGGAGGTTTCAACTTCGGTGAGCCTAATTTTCTGTCGTATGCAGAGCTTTTTTTTCTTCCTTTTTTTCTTTCTTGCTTTATTAATTACCTCTTGGTTTTGACAGGCTTAAATTGTGCTGAAGCCGTCAATTTTGCACCAGCTGATTGGTTACCTTATGGTGGTTTTGGAGCAGAGCTTTATCAGCATTATCGCAAACCTACTGTCTTGTCTCATGAAGAACTGCTTTGTGTGGTAGCCAAGGTCAGCAGTTTGTTACTTGTGTTCATTCCTTATATCTCTTGTGATTGGATATCTTTTTCATACCTGGTGTAACTGCTGATGTCGAAGATGTGATGTTAATATAAGTACAATCAGAACGCAGTATTTGTGTTTCTTCTTTAAGGTCATGTGACTTTTTTCCGGATATACTTAGACACTGCCTTCAATTTACAGAATGATTTTGATGGCAATGCGTTATCTTACTTGAAGAATGAGTTGCTTCGGGTATACAATAAAGAAAAGAGTTGGAGAGAACGACTTTGGAAAAATGGCATTATCAGATCTTCACCCATGGCTCCTCGGAAGCAGCCAAGTTATGTTGGTGTTGAAGAGGTAACTTGGAGATTTTTAATCCTTGTTAATCTTATATAATGAAACATCATCTAAATGGTTGTAATTACATATTTGATGAAATTTGTGTGACGAACTTTTTTGTAGGATGCAGCATGCATCATATGTCAGCAGTTCTTGTATCTTTCAGCTGTTGGTTGCAGCTGCAGGCCTTCTGCGTTTGTTTGTCTGGAGGTATGGATATTAAATTTCCCGAGACAGTCTTTTTTAAAATTTTTTTTTTTTAATGACAACCGACAAATTTCATACAAATAAAATCCTCCAATCAATTAATGATATGCTACATACACATTTAGTTGTGGGACTATTGTCTCTTAATACTACCTTTTTGACTAACTACTTGTATTCTACATGCAGCACTGGGAAAATCTGTGTGAATGCAAGCCTCGCAAACGCCATTTTCTTTACCGCCACACACTTGCAGAACTAAATGATTTGGTCGTTATGAAGGAGAATCCCGACTTTGAGGAAATGACCCAAAAGAGAAACAAGCGAACCCATTTGACTTGTCCCAACGAGTCACCCCCTTTATCAAAGAAGGTTTGAAACTGATCAAAGCTCTCTTCCTTTCAAGTCATGATGATAATAATCCATATCTTTGTGTGTGTGTGTGTGTTCAATGTCTTTGTCTACATGGACTCGTTGGCTAACCTGATTTCTTTCGCACTTCGATGTAACTCTGTTCCGGCCCGCAGTATAGTTGGTGATGGTATATAAAATGATCGGACTTATCTTGATTCTCAAACTATAACTAGTATGTATTTATATTTTACCTTGAGAGGGTTTCATTTGTGAAATTTCACTCAATAAATGATGCTTTTGGTAACTCTATGAACACTTATGTGACTTACATTTTCTTATGTTGGGAGCTTGGGATAAGACTTGCATAGACATTACTCATTGTATGTCAGAGAAAATGCTAATGAATACAGAGTGGATGGACATCCGATGGGCTTAACAACTAACGATTGGAAAGTCAACAGCGAAGAGGGTTTAAAGGGAAGGACAGGTGTAGGGTAGAATGGTAGATATGAGAGCATCTTAGGAGAGGAACAGTTTACACTCACACACATATCCAATTAGAGTTTTTCTAATGTAAGAATGGTAAAAAGAAATATGGACTTCACTATGCATCATGCATCTAACCACAATATTAATGAAATTGTAAATGCATCTAATTAAGTCTGTGGCTCAAATGCATTCTTATCATGCATCTAGCTACAATATTAATGAGACTGCAATTCTGATCACCTCACTATACTTGTATTTTGCATTGACGGTGCTCTTATGCCGATATTTAGGTTAAAGATGGCCATGTTACAATTACGCAACTTGCTGAAGAGTGGATCCTGAGGTCTTGTAAAATTCTTCAGATGCCATATTCAAATGTTGCTTATGCCACTGCCTTGAAGGAAGCCGAACAGTTTCTTTGGGCTGGTTCTGAAATGGATCCAGTAAGATTGTAGTATCTGATTAAGCTTTTCTTTTATAAATTTTGGTTAAATAATCAGCATTTATAATATAATGGGAGTCAAATAGGTCCGAGAACTGGCAAAAAACTTGGTTAAAGCTCGGAAATGGGCAGAAGGTGTAAGAGATTGCCTTTCAAAAGTCGAGTTGTGGTCATCTAAGCATAATTGTGAAATGGAGAGAGTTAATATGGAAGATCTGACCACTTTGCTTAATGTCAGTCCCGTGCCATGTAATGAACCTGGACATCTGAAGTTAAAGGTGAATTAAATCTCAATCCTTTTTAATAAAGAGTCTGTCGACTGATCGAATTATTGAACACATGTGTTTTCCTTCGTAGGGTCATGAAGAAGAAGCGGAAATGCTAATTCAAGAAATCTGTTTAGCTCTATCAACATCCTCCAATGTTTGTGAAGAAAGCCTCTGATATGCTTCACTCCAGCTATTTTTAATAATTAAAATTTGGTGATCCCCTTATCTTTATTTCATTTCATTTGTTAAAATTCAGATTGCTGATCTGGAAACCTTGTACTCCAAAGCCTGCGAGTCCGCTATCTATGTAAAAGAAACCGATGAATTATCAACTAAACTGTCAGCTGTGAAGGTTAGTTTTGTCTTATGTCTTATCTCCTACCAGTCTCAGATGTTATATACTTTTTGATCAATTTTTTATAATTTGTCGTTGTAGCTTTGGCTACACACGGTAAGAAAATGCATCTCAGAGAAAGCTCCTGGTTTGATCGAGGTTGATGTTGTCAATGACTTGAAATCAAAGGTGACTAGGATATTGTGTTTCCACCCATTATATTGTCTATTTTTTTAGTGTGGACGTTCATGGTTTTTAAATGTTTTTCCTGGACAGATAGCAGAACTTCAACTCCAAGTTCCTGAAATCCCAATGTTTTTGGATCTTGTATCGCAAGTTGAATTATGTCAATCTCGATGTACTGAGATGTTGAAAGGTCCGATAGCACTAAAGGTTGGTATAACTCAGTTATTTATGTAATTAGTGGGTTTGAGTGGTACCTTGTATTATATATGATATAGTATATATAAGAAAACATAATGTATGATGTGCAGAACCTTGAACTGCTAGTCCAAGAATATGATGGTTTTACTGTCAATGTTCCGGAGTTAAAGCTTTTAAGGCAATATCAGAGTGATGCCTTTGATTGGATTTCGCGTTTTAATAATGTTGTGAAGAACATTAATGAGAGGGAGGATCAAGAAAATGTTGTTAATGAGTTGAAATGCCTTGAGAAAGATGGATCATTGTTGAAAGTTCAAGGTCTGCATCTTTCCTATTAACATACTTTTAATTTCTATCATATTACATATAAATATAGTGTTACTAATATTTCCAAGTATATGGTCCTTTTTTGGCTTCATCGTGTGTTAGTTGATGAGATACCTCTTGTTGATGTGGAGTTGAAGAAGGCTTTCTGCAGGGTAGAAGCTTGGAAGGTAAACTTTATGTATGTCATTGTATTATATTCTGATGATGCTGTTCCTCAAAACTAGAAGTGGCAAATTGCAGGGGCCAGTTGAATTGGGTAATTGGTCAAAACAAAATATTTACTCGTACGGGTCAAAACGGGTTGTGTTGTTGACCCACAACTCGTTTACTTTAGGCAACTGTTACCTGTTTCCTATTAAGTTAATTTTTTTATTTACCCGTTTAAACAGCTAGAGATAAAATATAAGACTGCTTCTTGTACTCAAAACCTACATTTTTGTTCTACACACTACTGCTTTTATTTTGTATCATCGTTTATTCTTCTATTGCCTCATCATAAGTTGAATTTTATGCATGCTATGTAGATGGGACATGTATTTGTGCTAATTTTTTTCACCAATATACATAGTTTATTATTTGTGATCTTAATCAATCTATTTTATTTTAACTTCGATTTTACACTTCTACAGATACTTCGTAGTAAAATGCCTTTGGAATCTATTCAGCAAGTAATTGCTGTGGCCAACGAGTAAGAATTCTTGGCTTGACGCTGGTAGAATATCTTAATTTTTGTTATATCCCCATGAGTATTAGTAAATTTATGCTTATGTCACTCAGACTACAAATTGAGAATGAGATGGTGTTCAAGAAAATTTCTGATGTACTTGCTCAAGCTGTGTGCTTGGAAGAAAAAGCAAAACATATTCTTGCTACCGAGGTTCAGCTGTCTGATTTCGAGGATGTCGTAAGGTTTGTTACAACCGCTCACTAATACATTGTGGTTCTTCTGTAGAATCTCAAACGGGTCAATTAGAAATAAATAATTAGCTAAAGGGGGAATGATTCAATCGATTTGAAAGTTTCCCAATGTCTATTTCAAATGCATACAACCTCCTAAATTATTTTATTACAAGCTTTACATTATTATTGACATAATGTAATAACAATTTAAAGTGGTGTCAACCTATCCCATTTTGAACCGTGCTGAAAAAGGACCCGTTTCAACTCGAATGCTTTATTCAACCCACCTATATTGCCATCTCTATCAGATATAGTTTACATTTATGGTTCTAAGCCTCTAACCAAAAATATTTCAGGATGTCAGAGGATCTTTGTGCACTTCTACCTTCAATTGATGGTGTTAAAACAGCTTTATCAATGGCAAAGTCGTGGTTAACCAAGTCTAAACCGTATTTGGATTCCGATTTCTCGATGTCGGATGCAAATCCTTTGCTCAATGTTGACATGCTGAAGGTCTTAACTATGTCTCTAGTTATAAACTTATAATAATTGTTTGAATCTTTGAGGTGTTAATCATGAGTGGTTGCTAACTCAATTCTTTGAAATTATGATGTATTTTTGCAGGAGCTGGTTTCGGAATCAAAGCTACTGAAGGTATATTTGGACGAGCGGTCTCTGCTTGAAGATGTTTTACAGAATTATATGCAGTGGGAGTCTAATGCCTATACTACATTGCATGATGCTGAGTCACTGTTGAACATTCTTAATGTCGGGGATGAGAGTTCTTATTTCATCTCCAAAATCTCGGATCAGGCTGCTACAATGGAGTCTATAATGAAGGATGAGTTATCACATCGTTTTGACTCCCCTGTGATTGCAAAACTACAAGAAACTTGTGCGATTTTTCATTGGTGCTTCAAGGCGCTTGCTTTCCGTGCTGTTGCTCCCACACTCAAAGTGTGTTTTTATACTAATTTTATATTAAGTTTCTTCCTCCGGAAGGCTATTTTTTAATGGGTTCTTTAAAATATTTATCATACTACAGGAAATTGAAATGTTGTTGGAGGATGCAGAACGTCATCATGTTAAATATGCATCCTGTTCTTTCTGGAGGTTATTGGTTGATGGGATTATTTGGCTTAAACGAGCTGTTGAGATTCTTGGTCCATGCAATGTTCAAAGATTTGATTTGAGTGATGTTGAAGAAGCTCTTAGACAATCGAAGGTATTAATTCTCCAGTATTCTTCCTGCTGAGTTTTATTATCCAATTTAGTAGCTGAAATATTACCTATTATCTTCAAGCCTACAAAAAAGAGAATATAGTGGAAGTAAGGAGCGAACAAATTGGCTACTGCAGGCTGGTCTTTATATTGTGTGTACGTATTTATGTATGATATTTTCTAATGGCAGATATTAAAAGTATCCTTCCCATTGATCGTTGGCCAATTACATGATGCTATCAACAGACACAAGTGAGTTTCTTCAAGATGTGTCATCTAAATTCTCTTTATTAATCATTTGGATCTCTGTGTGTGTCTCTCCAAGATTTGTCATCCAAATCCTCTTTAGCAATAATTCTCATTGCTGGATCTTTAATGCTTATGTTAATCTACTTCACCAATGTGTCATTCTGATTTAATAATTCTGTCTTTGGGTCATGTTGCATACAGTCTTGATATGTCAACTATTTGTGATATAATGACTTACGAACATGGAATAGCTACCTTAAATGCTGAGATAGTAATGATAGACCCAGATGAGCTTTGACTCATTCAATTTTACTCTAGGCCTTACTAATAAGGATGTATACAAGGGATTGGCCACATAGTTAAATTTTGATTGAGGTCATATTAGTTTTTTCTATGGTTTTGGATGAAACAGCTGAGATTTGAGATGAACAACCTTTGCAATCACTGTTAGTTAATTTGTTAATGAATAAAATAAATACTTTCTTGATGTCATATTCCCTTCTGCTCTTCATTGTTTTACTCCTTCCTTCTAGCTCTTTCTTGTTTTGGAATACAAATCAAATGAGGCACTGTGCAAAAAAAGCATTCTATCTTCAATACAAAGGAGATCTTTGACAACTTACAAGCCTTATAAATATTATGATTCTCTGTACATGATCCCCTTTTATATATTCATGTTACAACCTGATAAGAAGCTTCGCCTCAAAGTCTTGGCTATGCATATGTATACCTTCCCTACATTTTTCAGGAGATTTTCTTTTCTTCATAATAAGAGTTTTTTGCTAGTAAAAAGTATATACCTGTTTTGATAGACTGATGCCCAGATTTGAAACAGTGACCACTAAGTTATTACTGCTTAGAAAGTGGGGTGGCTGCCATTCTAACTACAAACTTGATGGTAACATTAGTTGACAGTGACATACTATGAGATCAGTGGCGGATCTAGGATTAAAACTCACGTGTGTCCAATTACAATTCATCCACTTCAAATGCTTTAAAATGCTTATTTTATGTTAAAAAAAAAAAAAAAAAAAAAAAATGCTTATTTTATAATTTACCTAGGTCCAAATCTTTGAACATGTGTCCAAACATAATTTTCCATATGCTTGCTAAAATTTTTTCTAATCTAACTTAGGTCCCACTAAGAACCGCCCTTGATTGTAACAGGTGGCAAAATATCAAATCTCATGGTTTATCCAAATCGCAAAAGGAACTTTACAATTTGCTTGGCTGGTGAAAACCCGGAAGAGGAAAAAAAATGAACAAAATGTGATATCGGATAATCCTTTTTGTTCCAAACATTTTTGCAATAGGAGTTTCTGTGTTCATGTTGCAACATCCACCTGATTTGAATAGATTTCATTGAGAGGGGAAAAAAATGAAGTTTATAAATAGATTTCATTAAAAAAAAAAATTAACATGATAAAAAGTTAAAAATGATACTCGGTTTTATTTTGTACAAACCTGAGATTTTGTTATTATTTTAAACAACTTTTATTTTATATATATATATATAGGGCCCTTATTTACAGAATTTTTTTTTTTGGCAAAAACCTTTAGAACTCCTAAATTATGTATTGAATCATATTTTTAAAGCTCATTCACATGTGAAATGTTATAAAAGTTCATGTTGTAGAATAATTTTTTTTTCAAAACCCTCAAAATAGAACTTTGTTCACTTATGAATGAATTTGTTCGCATTTTTGTTTACATGTGAACAAACGGCTATATATTATGTTTTGAAAAAAAATTTCTTCTACAACATGAACTTTTATAACGTTTCACATGTGAATGAACTTTAAAAACATATGATCCAATACATAATTTA